>CM053791.1:791542288-791767288 GCA_028749045.1 Cupressus sempervirens
GGTTCTAATTACCATCAGTCCAGAAGAAATTAGGGAAGTTTTCAGTCTGGGACCTCTCACTAGGTATCATGTGCCCATTGATTTGATAGCATTAGAAAAAGAATATATGTCCAAAAGGGATGTAGTTAGACAAGGTGCAATAAAGGCCCACATAGGTAGAATTGGAAACCTACCAGTAATAACATCATCTTCTAAAGAACCTTTCAAGAAATCATGCTTTAATGCCAGGGCAGTAGAGATATATAGGACCCTATGCAGAGTCTTCGGAGAGGGTGAAGAAGATTTTATTCTTGTGAGCTTCATGTATATGATCACCCAAATCTCCTCTTTTGGTGTAGAAATAATTTTGGATTTTGGATCTTACCAAGCTAATGAGATTCACAATGGATTGGTGGGGATTGCAAAGGGCAAGGTGAAAAAGGTTTGGGGTTGGTACTCCCTATTGATGCATATGTTTCTATTTAAAGGGGTTACATATTTCGATAAAGAAATAGTTTTAAATAGGGAACAAGAGGGGGAAGCACTATCAGTTCAGTTATGGAGTGCAGACATGACTGGGAAAGCAAAAAATGCTAGTTTTGTTAGATTTGATAGGCACTTTGCTTCTAAATTAAGATGCCTCATATTGAGTGACAATCCCAGAATTTCTAAGGCACTAATGCACCTTGTTAGGCCTATGGATAGACCCCATAGTCTAAAAATTTTCAAATAATTGGGGAGATATCATCCCATATCCAGTCTCAACTATCATTAGGGTTTATGGATTCAAAGGGACACCCCATGTACTACCCTATCAGGTGACTTTAAAGGTAGGGGTAGCTGAATTTTTATGGCAGTTGGGAGGAGTGGAGGAGACCTTTTTGCACAAAAGTGGAACAGGATCAATTTTTCCTACTTGCACTATAGCCCACCAGTTTTTAATAACTAAAGAAGGGTGGATCTTCCTCTACAAATTTTTGGATCAGTATAAGATGGCAGTATCTCATGCGCATTTTTGTGACATAGAAGGTTTCTTTAATTCTGCTCTTAGACATAGGATCAAGCTTCGTCCAAGTCAGCATGAATTCTATTTCCCTAAAGATATAATAAGGAATGAATATATTCTCCAGGAGAAAGAAACAAAGAAAGAGAAATGGAGAGTCTATTCAAAAGTTTTGGAGTTTATTAATTATTTTGACAAAGATTACAGTCCTCTTAGTAATGTTGCAACTAATGCAGATAGAATAAATAAGCTCATGAATACATTCCCAAAAATAATGGAGGTAATGAATGAGAAGAAACAACATTTTATTGATTCTTTTCCAGATAAAGCTAGAGAAGTTATGAGGAAATTGCGTTTCACCCCTAACATAGGGGCAGGTCCACTAGTTGTGCAAAAGAGGATAGGATATATTGTTATTCGGGATCAGATGACCATTGTAAATAAAGAAAAATAGATAATTGAATCTACTAGTACTGTCCTTGAAGAAAGACCCCTTGAACCTTCTCCCAAGAGAAGAAAAATAATAAGGGAAGAGGAATCTAATGATGAAGGTTACTCACCTTCCCTAACTCCAATGAGAATTGAGGAAGAGCAGCTCACCAATGAGCAAATTGAACAAATGGGGTCACAAGGAGGAGTTTTTGTTACTCAAGCAAAAATTGATGAAGGGAACCCCCAGGAGCCTCCTATGCCAAGTTTTGAATTAACTGTAGTAGATTTCAGAGGGAGGGAATTAGACCCTATTTTGGAACAAGCCAGTTAGTAATTTTTGTTTGATAATAGTTTTGTAAAATCTAGGGCTTTCCATCAGTTTCCATGGAGGGCAAACATGCACATTTTTGAACAAAGATGTAGGAATATGAAAACAGAGCATCTAGAAATGGATGAAGCCTCCATTCAGAATCAAATAAAGGAACAAATGATATAAGAGTTCCAAAATATAACCCCTGAAGAGGGTAAACAGATGGTGAAAGATGTAAATATTTTATTATTGCCCAATTGGGATATTGTTGATGCCTTAATTTTTAATTCTGTGTCAAATAATTTAGGATTACAGGATCCAGATAAAGAGGAATTCTTGGGAACAAAATTTAGTAATGATCAAGCTGCCCTTGTTATGTGGTCATTAAGAAGAGGAACCAGGACTACTCCATTACAGCCTGATGATTCAGGACTAAGAAGGAGCATCATTGTGAGGAGGTTCGCAGATACTTCACATGTACAGGAAGCCTACATGAATGTGGATTATTCTAAATTTGCCTTGGCCACTGCAGAAAAAGAAGAAAAGGAAATGACTAATCTGTAGAGTAAGTATGAAATAGTGGTGGATGCCTACAATCATGAAGTAAAAAAAAGATTTGAGCTGGAAAACAAGGTATCTCAATTGGAGAAGATACTTGGGAAAAGAAAGGTGGAAGAATTTAGTACACTTAGAATTGCATACCCTTCACAGTCATTTTTTGGATCAACCCCTATCATTGAAATACCTGACACCCCTGAAAGGCCCCAATTCTATACTGTAGAGGACTTTGAAGCAGAAAAAACAAAATTACATGAGTTGCAGATAAAATTTAGAAATCAACAAGAAGAAAAATTGAAGTAGGGTGTGGTATATTTGAGGGATAAAATACAATTGTCAACCTTTTATGATCAGTTGACAAGAATTGTAACCCTCATGGATGAGTTGAATAGAGATAAGGATAAACTGACTCTTTTTGCACAGAAATGGAGGGAGAAAAATAATGATATTACAATCATATGTATATCTGCAGTCCAAATGCCTTATCATCAAGTTGAGAAGATTTTTGATTTATTAAATAAGCTAGAAAATTTTGATGATGAAAGAGATTCTTTACAGAGAAGATTAACACTCTGTTTTTCCCAATGTATGGCTGAAAAATTCACTTTATTTCCTTGTGCTTTAGAATCTGTTGATACAATAAAGGAAAAGGAAAAGTGGAAAAGGGAGTTGGACGAGTTATTTAATGAAATAATAATAAACATCATGAGTGAGACTAGCCACTGGTTCTGGGCAAAGACAAATGAAGAGCTAGTAAAAATACAGTTATTTTATACTACTATGAGAGAAGAATTTGATGATTTAGAAGAAAGTGCAAATTCTTTAATAAAGATACAAAGAGAAGCTCTAAGTTTTGATTGGCCAGATGATGATGCTTTTAATAAATGGAAAAATCAGTTTTTGGAATAGATGTCAGGAGACGATGAGGAGGAAGATGCAAAAGTAACAGTTACCCTTGAAGTTAGTAATGAACACATGGAAGATCCCCAGGTTAAAGTGAGTTTGCAGGTAACTGAAGATGATACATCACTTTCAGACCTCATGGCTATGTACTTTGAGGATGAAAAATGATTGTAAGATCAAATCATATTTTCTTGTCTCAACAACTGAGAAGCATAACAAAAAGAGACCCACCAAAGAATTGTTTGATGTAATAAGCCTTTATGTTATTTTGTTCTCGTCTTTTTGACAGAAGTGTATGTGAGTGCCTTTTAAAAGGACACCTGTCATTTATCTTTAGCTTGAAGCTTGTTGCATCTCACACTATTTAAGTGAGATCCCAAGGCTAAAGAAGGGTCTGAATTCTATTTCTTCTAAGTATTATGCTTAGTCTGGTTTTTGGTCCAAATTTTGAAAGCAAGTTTGTAATGTATTTTTCTGCAAATTCTCTGAGAATACATGAATATAGAATGAGCTGTGTTTCTTTCTGAAGGCCATTCTGAGTCTATTGTAAAAGATATACCCATTTCAAAGGAAATGATTACAAATTATGAACTATCCCCATATCAGTTCTTTCTGAATTTTGTCTCCTTTTAAATACTTAGCTACCTTGATGTTGTATGAGTAAAAGCTTGTGCAATTGAATGCAATCTAGTTAGGTTGTATATCCATTTATCATTGCTGTTAATTCAATGGATTAAATAAAGGCATTGATGAATGTGATAAGATTCCTTAAGTATTGAAAAGGATTTTGAATGATAAGTTCTGATAAGAATTGCTGATAGAATTTGTTGTAAGGCAACAAATTAGATCTAAGAATTTGCTATAGACTCTGAACCCCAATGGATTAGGCACTGATCAAGTTATTTCAGCTGAAGGAGAAATATATTATAAATGGTTATTCAAATGCATCATCAAATCAAATTTTACTTTTATTTCCTATAGATCTTCAAAGTTGGCCAGCACTTGTTTGCATGGGATGTTTTAGCTTCAGTTAGCCATTGTTGTTAAAAACATCTGCAGATCTATAGAAGAATTCTTGGCCATATCTGTTTTATGGGATGTGTTTACCATGTTAGTGAGAATCATGTATATGTTTGAGGATCTTGAAATGAGAATTAGAATGAAACTAAGAATAATACTCATACAGTTGTTCCAGTTTTGAACCATCCTTGGGTACACCCACCCTGGTTTTGCAGAGCCAAAAGAGTAGAAAACCATTTGTGGTTTTGTTGAAGTTGGGTCCAAATACCTTACATATGGAATTGTTAATAAGAATAGGCTAGTCTTTAGATTGTGTATGTACTGTCATTTTGGTATTAAGCTTTTTGTCACTTAGTAGTTTTAGTGCTTTTTAAAACACCAACAAAATGGCGACTCTGCTGGGGAGTTGTCCAACACACCTCTAAAAAGTACTGTAGTTCCTTTGGTCCTATTATGTACATGTGTGTCATGTGATCTATGTTTTTCCTATGGTTATAAGGGAATATTTTAGTGTCAAACCTTGAGAATTTATAGAAGATGGAGCCCAAGTACCATTGCTACACACTGACATATCCAGCCTATCCAAGTGTCTTATCTAACAAGCAAGAGTTGCAGTCTTACAACATCACTGATTGGTCTGTCTGTGCCATATATTTTTGTTCCTACTTGTGTATTATTTTCCTTTAGTTAGCAAAAGTGTCATTATATATTTTCCTGAAATAGGGTGGCGACTTAGTCAAGGTTTTGAAGGTAGTGCTTATTGTAACAAAAGGTGAATATGGCTAACAAGAGAAAAAACACAAGAGCTTACATGAGAGCCAATCCTGATGTATCAATGTATACTAATTTACCCCAAGGTGGTAGTAAGAACCAAAATAAGAAAAAGATAGATCCAAATCCTACTTGGAAACCTAGAGGTAATGCATCTGTCAATTCCCATTATCAACCAGTAATAGGAAGAGAGTCTTCTTTGCTTAGCTCTGAATCTGAAACTACAAGACTCTTAGGAGGCATTTTTAGTACCCCATTACTAGATGAGAGACTTTTTCAAGACAAGGACGTGTCTACTATGGGAATTGCTTCATTAAGACCAGATCCTATAGCAGATATGAATTATAGGCTAGGATTTAGGAGTTCATCTGATAATCCTTTTAATCCCAGAGTAGCCCCATATGTAGAACCAAACCTTATAGATTTGGATGACCCTACTAATTCTGAGGCAAATTCTGCAGACCCTAAAGAAGTGCACTCTGAGATAGAATTTTTGAAGAAATGGATTGCTGAGGAAGAAGCTAAATGCATCATCTTGAAAAAGAGAAGGACCAAGCCACCTTAGATGCCATAATAGAAAGAGATGCTCTGCTAAGAAGGATGGCTGCTTTGAAAGAGAAAAATAAAAAATTAGAAGAGAATACCACAACTCTCCATAAGGATGTTTTTGGAGATGTTGATAATCTGAGAGCTAATGTGCAAGAATAGGAGAAACGCCTAAATAAAAAGGCAAGAACTAGTTATTGCTCAAGTTTAAGCCTATAAACCTGTTCAAGTTGATCCTGTAGAGCCCACTACAAAAGCTCCAAATAAAGGGAAAGGCAAGGCTATAGGAATCCAAATAAATGAGCCTCAAGCTATACCAAGAAAACCTATACAACCCTCCATGTCAAAGTTAGATCTAAAACATGAGAAGGCTCGAAAAGAGAGCGAAGACCTTGCAAAAGAACTTGAAAAGGTTGAGAATGAAGCTCAAGCTACAGAAACTAGAAGGAAAATCCAATTCATAAAGTCTAATTCTACATTGGCTTCATGGCCCAATTTGTCTATCCCACCTACAAATCCTGCACCAGTTAGTGGTCCCACAATTTCAACTCAGGGAGTACCCCAATCTGCTCCTACGTCATCTTCCACTATTGGCACCCAAGTCCCATTTGTTCCACCTCAATAGTCCCAAGCTGCTCCCCTGAGTCAAGCTAATATAGATAGTACTTCAAATGTTCCTGGTCTCCAGAAGAAACCTATATACTTGGAAAAGTATAGACATATATCATTTGCTAGTATTCCTGGTGCCCCACATCCCATATCATTTAATTTAAGAGATAAAGTGGTTAAGTTTTTTGGAAATAATGCTGTTACTGGTGAAGAACATTTGAGGATTTTCATTGACATGTTGAATGATTATGAAGTTGAACATGAAGACATGGTAATGAAATTGTTTGTGCATTCACTAATAGAGGATGCAAGGGATTGGTTTAGGAGGTTGCCTGATGACAATATTACCTCATGGAGCGATTTGGAGAAATTGTTCAAGGACGAATATTGGGACAACACTAGTGCAAGATTCATGTTGAACGAGTTCAACAATATCAAGAAGAATCCAAATGAGTCCACATTTGATTTCAAGGTGAGATTCCAAAAAGGTATGTACAAACTTTTTCAAGCTATGAGGTTAAATGAAGACGTCTGTCTCACAACCTATTTCAATGCTTTTGATAGCAAAATGGCTTATCAATTGAGGGATAAGGATCCTAAAACTTTAAGAGATGCCTATAAAGTTGCAGTAAATATAGAGAATAATAGGAAGGCATCTGGAAAACTAGGTAGGAGGGATGATCCTAAGCTTTTTAATCCTAAGAACAACAATAAAACGGAGGGTGACAAAACTCCTATAGGAAAAAAGACAGAAGAACCTACTATAGGCTAGGTTTTAGAAATGCTCAAGAAGATGAATCCCAGTAGTTTCAATAAGCCAAATGTTGCTGAAAGACCCCCTGTGAATAACAAAAATTTCAATAGGCAGCCTAGGATGCAGAATTACCCTTACACCACTCAGTGGAAAGATGGTAAACTAGTTCCCAACCAGACCCAAAATGTGAAGGATAAGGGTACTCTAGACCCCTTGCAAAGGAACACTGTAAATATGAATGATGATGTACCATGGTGCATTTTATGCCAATCACCTCATTCTGTTAATTATTGTTCTATTGCTCAGTCATTTTCCCAAGCCCAAGGAGTGCAAGCTGAAGAAGAAACTGAAGAGAAAAACCATGATGATATAAGCTACAATATGGTGAGTATGTGTGATGATTTGATAGATTCTGATTCAGAAGAGCCTAAAAATGATATTACTAGCCAAAGAATTGCTTACCAGCTACATCATCAGCAAGTACTTTTAGCTGATGAAGGGTATGATACAAATAAGGTATGCAATACATTTTTTGATGTAGGTCTCACAAGTTTAAGAATGCCCTCCAAGGAGGAAATTGACAGAATTATAGCTGAAATGATTTCACAAGTCCATAGTAATTATAATTTGAGAAATAGAGCAATAAATAATGATGCATAAAGGCCATCTAGTGTATTCATCAAAGACATCACTCATAAGATGAATGATCAAGACAAGAAAGTCAATGTAGATGTGCCTAAAATCAAGGAGAACAAGGGTAAGAAATGGGAACCAAAGAAGAAGGTTCAATTTTAGATAAGTGAAGCAACAAAACTAGTTGTGCAACCAAAGAAGTCAGAACTGGATGTTATCAAGAAAAATGTGGTGCCTACTACTCAAAAGATTCTGATCCCAGGTACTATTGTCAAACCTACTATGGTTGAACCTATTGATATGATATCCATGTTATCTCAAATTACTGTAAAAGTGCCCTTATCTGAACTTTTTAGAATTGACGAGCATAAGAATAAGGCTTTGTCATGGTTGGGTGGAATAGCAAACAATAATATTATTGTAGATCAAACTATGTCCCAACAGACCCCATTAGTAATAGAGGATAGTGGTATCATATCCTAGATTCCTCAAATGTTTCTAGATGATTCCTCAGTGGCATTCATAGAAGATATTGATCCTTTTTTCCTCAGTCTAATCATAAAGGAGAAGACCTTAAAAAATTGCATGATAGACTCAGGAGCTTCCAACACTATAATGCCTTTCAAAGTAATGGAAGCCTTAGGATTGAAGGTGGATACCAAGCAGGGCAGATGCAAAGGGATGGATGCTAGGGAAGTGCCAGTCATAGGTACTATAAATGCCTTACCATTCAAACTGGTTGCATATCTTAAAGTAGAATTAACCATGTCTGTCCTTGTGGTAGATATACCTCCACACTACGGAATGTTACTCTCCAAAAAATGGAGTGCTGCCATGGGGGGAAGCCTACAATGTGATCTTACTTATGCCACTTTTCATATAGGGGACAAAGTGGTTAGGGTAAACAGGGAACCAAGGGTTAACCACATCTTAGGTGAAAAAATTGACAAAGATACCACTTGTTTCCTAGATAATGGGATTAATGCTTTCAGGGCTAAATTAATTATTCAGGAAGTTGAAAATTTACCTGCTATCATCAAAAATGAAGTTGAATGTTGCATGAATTCACCAAAATTATGGACAATGTTCTTTGATGGGGCTAGTTATAAAGAGGGTGTAGGGGCAGGTGTAGTCTTTGTGTCCCCTGAAAATAACACTTTTAGGTATTCATTCACCTTGAATTTTGCATGCACTAATAATATTGCAGAATATGAAGCATTGCTGCTAGGACTCAAAGTTGCCATACATCATAAAATTAAGAAATTATGTGTCATAGGGGATTTTAAACTAATTATCTTTTAGATTAAAGTAACCTACTCGTCCAAGAATAGGAGATTGAAACAATATAGAAATGTAGTCTGGGATCAGATAGAATTCTTTGATGCATTTGGGATCTCATGGAGAGATAGGACCCAAAACAAGATGGCTGATCTGTTGGAAAATGTAGCAATCAAGCCAAAAGAAATATCATTTGCAGGAATCTCCTAGATTGAGGTGCAAAATAGACCTTCCATACCTGACAACATTGAAAATTGGCAGGTTTTTGAAGATGAAAAGATATTACAATTTTTTTGTTAAATGAAGACAAGTACCATGGTCAGCAGATGGATTGCAATGGACTAATTGAAAGCATAAATGGGAAGGAAACCATTTTTTGTCAAGAAATAATGCAGTTGAAAACAAATAAGATGCTGAAAGGGTTAGTAGTCTTGGAAAATATTTTTGATAGTCAAGACAGAGTAAAATCAGGAGTTAATGACCCCAAACCCCAGGAGTTAGAAGAAATAAACTTGGGTACTAATGAAGTTCCTAAAAGGGTTTATATTGGCCAAAGTTTGCCTGTTAAAATCAAGAAAACATTGATTGACCTACTTAGAAAATACAGACATGTTTTTGCTTGGTCATATGATGATCTTAAGGCTTACATGGAGGATCTTTTCCAGCATGTCATACCATTGAAGGAAAATGTAAGACCTTTCAAGCAAAAATAGAGACCAATCAATCCTACCCTTGTCCCAAAAATGCAAGAAGAACTGACAAAACTAAGAGATGGTGGGATAATTAAACCGATCAGGCATTCTACCTAGGTTTCAAACTTGGTTCCTGTCAGGAAGAAGAATGGAGATATTAGGCTTTGTATTGATTTTAGAAATTTAAACATTGCATCTCTAAAAGACAATTATGGCTTACCTAATATGGAAGTCATGTTACAGTAAGTGACTGGCTCTGAATTGATGTCAATGATGGATGGTTTCTCTGAATATAATCAAGTTCTAGTAAAAGAAAGTGAATAGTTCAAGATAGCCTTCACAACCCCATGGGGAACATATGTGTATGTGAGGATGCCTTTTGGTTTGATTAATGCAGGAGCTACCTTCCAAAGAGCCATGGATGTAGCATTTCATGAGTATATTGACAAATTTATGGTTGTGTACTAGGATGATCTTATAGCGTATTCTAATAAGGCTGAAGATCACTGCAAACATTTGAAATTTTTTTTTATAAAAGCCCTGAAATATGGAGTATCATTAAACCCAAAGAAATGCACATTCAGAGTCACAGAAGGAAAATTATTAGGACACATAGTGTCTAAGGATGGGGTAAAAATAGATCCTGAAAGGGTAGTAGCTATTGACAAAGTTCCCAAACCAAAAAATGTGAAAGTAATTCTGTCCTTTTTTGGCCAAGTCAATTTTCTAAGGAGATTTGTTACCAATTTTGCTGAAATCAGTAGACCCATCTCAAAGATGCTCAAGAAGGGAGCCATTATATATTGGAATGGTGAACCTTCACAAGCATTCTAGGACATAAAAACTACAATAAAGAATGCTCCAGTGTTGAGGACCCTAGATTATGCAAAACCCATGCATATTTTCTCTTTTGCATCATTCCATATTGTAGCTGCAGTCTTATTACAGAAAAATCAAGAAGGATATGAGCAGCCTATTGCCTTTTTTAGTAAGTCACTACAGCTTGTTGAACTTAAGTATGAGATAAATGAAAAGCAAGCATATGCTTTGGTAAAGGCTATAAAAGCTTTCAAAAGTTACTTGGTAGGTGCTACTATTATTGCTTTTGTACCTAGTGCTGCAGTCAAGGATATATTCTCTCAAAAGGAAGTATTAGGTAGGAGGTGTAGATGGATCAATAGAATCTAGGAATTTAACATTGATATACAAATAACAAAGTTAGTAAGATGTCAAGGTTTGGCCAAACTCATGGCTGAAACTAATCTAGAGGCTAATCAGATAAATTTGGTAAATGATGATCTCAGAGCTGACTTATGTGACATGGACCAATGTGATTGGTACACCAATGTCATATATTACTTGCAACATATGGAAGCTCCTCCCCATCTGTCTGACAATGAAAAGAGGAATACTAAATTGCAAGCCATTAGGTATGTAATTGTCCAAAATAACCTATGGTGGAGAAATTTTGAGGGAATTCTGTTGAAATGTGTTGATAAAGAAAAGGCAAAAGAGGTTTTGAAAGAAATGCATGCTGGAGTATGTGGGGGACACTACATGGCCAAAACTACTTCACATAAGATAATGAGAGCTATATTTTGGTGGCCTTCCCTTTTTAAAGATGCCCAAGTTATGGTTAGGAAATGTGACCCTTGTCAGATGTTTGTTGGAAAACTGAAATTCTCAGGAAATACTCCATTAAAACCAATGGAGATTCAAGCACCTTTTCAACAATGGGGTCTGGATTTCATAGGAGAGATTTTCCCCAAGTCTAGCACTAGCTATTCTTGGATTTTGATTTCCATTGACTACTTTACAAAATGGGTAGAGGCTATCCCCACAAGAAATACAACAAGTAAAGTGGTAAATAATTTCCTTTTGAATAATATTATTTCTAGATTTGGATGTCCATAGAGAATTGTAACAGATAATGCTATGTGCTTCAAATCTGAGAATTTCATCAAGTTTTGTGATAAATATGGAATGACAAGGTCATCATCTACTTCATATAATCCACAAGGGAATGGACAAGATGAGTCCAAAAATAAGAGCCTGTTGAAGGTCATTAAAAGAACCTTGGATGATAATAAAAAGGCATGGGATTCCAAGTTACAGTTGGCAATATGGGCTAACAGAGTAACTGTAAAGAAAGCAATTGGTGTAGCTCCATTTGATTTAGTGTATGGGATTCAAGCCAGAATGCCTTAGAATAACTTGATGGGACTATACAATTACATTCAGTTATATGATGAAGATACTATAGATGAAATGCAAGAAAGAATGGATGAATTGGTAGGACTGACTGAAACCAGAAAAGAAGCATCTTTAAGGAACCAAAAGTTGTAATTGCAAGTCAAGACACTCTATGATAAAAGAACTGTAAGCAAAAAATTTGAAAATGGAGATTTAGTCCTGACGTGGAATGCCAGAATTGGGGATAAAGGAAAACATGGCAAATTTGATCCTATTTGGTTAGGCCCATATCTCATTGGAAATACTTGGGGTGAAGATTCTTATATACTCAAAGATATATTTGACAATATTCTTGAATTTCCAGTTCATGGATAGTTCTTGAAGAGGTCTTTTTCTTGAAAAATACTTATTTTCTTCCATGAACAGTAATTTTAGGGTTTCCTATTATTTTGTACATTTTGTATTTTTTGTAAATCCTTGTAAGTATCCTTGTGCAGTTTGGTCCCTTGTTTTTGTGTGTTGCTTTGTGCTCTCTAAAGAAGTTGTCATTTTTTCACCAAGTATGTGGTCTGCTCTCCCATAAATTCTGAATTCTTGCATAGACTCAAGTAGTCTATCATCCCCAGACAAAGCCATTGTTGGTCTGACTTTTTGTGTAACAAAAATCTTTTGTCCAATTGTAGAAAAGTCATACTTTTTATTTCTAAGAGAAACATAGGGTTTCTGGATAATCCATCCATTAGGCTAGCCTTTGAAAAAACCTTATGAAAACCCTACGTTCTTCCTATTCATAAATTGTCAGGCGCAAAGTTTTGAATTTTCAAATAAGATGAATATTCTGTCGCCTTTCATCTTCTATGCCCCCAAGATACCTTTCCTCTCATATTTCCCGAGCCGTCCAATCTAAGTAGATCTACCGATGTCGTTACCTCGCTATGCAAACATGGACACTTTTTATGTATGGAAAGGTAGCGAGTGCTGAATAATTTACTAAACAGTACCGCAAAATGAAGATACGACGATTGGAGCTTTATTTTTTGACTGATTTATTATGCAGGTACACATTGAGATTACCATCAATATAGGAAAGGGGACCTAGTAGAATGTCTAAAATCAAAGCTGAAATGATGATTTTTCCAACGCTTCGCTATCTCGCTATTAGAAAAATTATCCACTTTGTCGTTAGTGAAGTAGCGAGGCCATGTGAAATCAAGAGCCAGTGACATTGCAATTTGTCAGTACCATAACTACACCAGGTGGCGTGACAAGTAATAAATGCCTTTGTCAGAAGCAGTTTAAATAACAGAAATAATTATCTGATACCCCTTGCATTTCACAATGCCAAAATTCATTAAAGTGCCAAAGCTTCACTATCTTGCTATCAGAAAAATCAGACACTTCACCGTTAGCGAAGTAGTGAGGCCCCATGAAATTGCAAAGTTGGTGGGACCTTTGGTGATGTGAGATGATAATTAGGACTGCAGTAAAATCTTGAAAGGCGCCAACTATGTAGAATTTCGTATCTCATCAATGCCCTTCTGATCAAATGTACAATGAGATCTTGAGTGTTAGATTGGAATGAAATCAACAATCCTCACTACCTCGCTTTGAAAAGTTGCATGCTCTTTAAGCTATGCGACATAGCGAATATGAATCAAAAGAATACATGCAGTTCCCTCACCCTTGATTAAACATATGATCAATGGCCATCACCTTCTCGCTATGAAGAGTTGCGAGGAAGATATTTATAGAAACATAGAAAATAGGGCCCACCACCTTCTTTTTGAGCAGGCCTAGTAACATATCATCTGACCGATTCTGAATCAGATCGACGGTTGTCACTGCTTTGCTATGGCAAGGTGCTTGTTCTTTATGCATAATGAAGTAGCAACATGCTGACACGTGTCCTCAGTTACCAGTGGGTCTAGATATAAGCGCCATCAAGGAAAGAGTTATGTACGTGGTAAGTTCTCATTGGTTGAATTGATTAACATGTCAAGTGCAATGCCTAGTTGTTCTCTCTGTATCACATGATCCTAGGATTCTTGAAGATCGACGACATTGTTTTAAACATAGAATGTGGTGCCACTCTCTATATTAATTAGACATGAAAGCATCATCCGTGAGAAAAAATAGAGTATAATACAGAGATTTCATCAATTCATCTTATGCGAGCAAAGATTGTGAGCCACTCTTGTACAGAAGCAATTACTGAAGGAAAGTGTGTTGAAGTCTGGTAGAAATTGTGAAGCTGTCTGTTTGCAAAGAGTTTGCAAAAATATAGAGGAAAACAAAGACAGAATTCAAGTAAGTAGTACTACCATAATCTTCGTAGGGTTTTCAGTTCTGTAAAAAATAGTCCAAGATGCCTCTGAAGAAGGGATTTTCAGGTCAAATAAACTATTTGGATAGAAATGTGCATGATGATTTGCTTTAGTTGCTTCTTGAGTCTACTATAGAGATAGTGCAAGTTAAAAGGTTAACCTCTTTGAACCCTAGGTTGAGGATAGCTGATGGATTGTATGATAAGGGTAATTGGGTCCAGGATGCTCAAACTTCTCAAACTGGTTTGAGTTTGTTCAAAAAATGGTTTGCAGAGAGAAAATTATATGCCCCTCATGCCAATATATGGAATTTTGATCTTGGAAAGCTACTTGTTCCCAGTGTGTTTATGGATTATGACCTTCTTGAAGTTGTAGCCAAAAGTTATGATTAGGCCACTAAGGTAGTGAGAAGAATGGATGGTAAGGTTCAAATTACCATCAGTCCAGAAGAAATTAGGGAAGTTTTCAGCCTGGGACCTCTCACTAGGTATCATGTGCCCATTGATTTGATAGAGCTAGAAAAAGAATATATGTCCAAAAGGGATGTAGTTAGACAAGGTGCACTAAAGGCCACATAGGATGAATTGGAAACCTACCAGTAATAACATCATCTTCTAAAGAACCTTTCAAGAAATCATGCTTTAATGCCAGGGCAGTAGAGATATACAGGACCCTGTGTAGAGTCTTCGGAGAGGGTGAAGAAGATTTTATTCCTATGAGCTTCATGTATATGATCACCCAAATCTCCTCTTTTGGTGTAGAAATAATTTTTGATTTTGCATCTTACCTGGCTAATGAGATTCACAATGGATTGGTGGGGATTGCAAAGGGCAAGGTGGAAAAGGTTTGGGGTCAGTACTCCCTATTGATGCATATGTTTCTATTTAAAGGGGTTACATATTTCGATAAAGAAAGGATTTTAAATAGGGAACAAGAGGGGGAAGCACTATCAGTTCAGTTATGGAGTGCAGACATGACTGGGAAAGCAAAAAATGCTAGTTTTGTTAGATTTGATAGGCACTTTGCTTCTAAATTAAGATGCCTCATATTGAGTGACAATCCCAGAATTTCTAAGGCACTAATGCACCTTGTTAGGCCTATGGATAGACCCCATAGTCTAAAAATTTTCACATAATTGGGGAGATATCATCCCATATCCAGTCTCAACTGTCATTAGGGTTTATGGATTCAAAGGGACACCCCATGTACTACCCTATCAGGTGACTTTAAAGGTAGGGGTAGCTGAATTTTTATGGCAGTTGGGAGGAGTGGAGGAGACCTTTTTGCACAAAAGTGGAACAGGATCAATTTTTCCTACTTGCACTATAGCCCACCAGTTTGTAATAACTAAAGAAGGGTGGATCTTCCTCTACAAATTTTTGGATCAGTATAAGATGGCAGTATCTCATGCTCATTTTTGTGACATAGAAGGTTTCTTTAATTCTGCTCTTAGACATAGGATCAAGCTTCGTCCAAGTCAGCATGAATTCTATTTCCCTGAAGATATAATAAGGAATGAATATATTCTCCAGGAGCAAGAAACAAAGAAAGAGAAATGGAGAGTCTATTCAAAAGTTTTGGAGTTTATTAATTGTTTTGACAAAGATTACAATCCTCTTAGTAATGTTGCAACTAATGTAGATAGAATAAATAAGCTCATGAGTACATTCTCAGAAATAATGGAGGTAATGAATGAGAAGAAACAACATTTTATTGATTGTTTTCCAGATAAAGCTAGAGAAGTTATGAGGAAATTGGGTTTCACCCCTAACATAGGGGCAGGTCCACTGGTTGTGTGAAAGAGGATAGGATATACTATTATTCGAGATCAGATGCCCATTGTAAACAAAGAAAAATAGATAATTGAATCTACTAGTACTGTCCTTGAAGAAAGACGCCCTGAACCTTCTCCCAAGAGAAGAAAAATAATAAGGGAAGAGGAATCCCATGATGAAGGTTACTCACCTTCCCAAACTCCAATGAGAATTGAGGAAGAGCAGCTCACCAATGAGCAAATTGAACAAATGGGGTCACAAGGAGGAGTTTTTGTTACTCAAGAAGAAATTGATGAAGGGAACCACCCAGGAGCCTCCTGTGCTGAGTTTTGAATTAACTGTAGCAGATTTTAGAGGGAAGAAATTAGACCTTGCTTTGGAACAAGCCAGTTAGTAATTTTTGTTTGATAACAATTTTGTAAAATCTAGGGCTTTCCATCAGTTTGCATGGAGGGCAAACATGCACATTTTTTAACAAAGATGTAGGAATATGAAAATAGAGCATCCAGAAATGGATGAAGCCTCCATTCAGAATCAAATAAAGGAACAAATGATACAAGAGTTCCAAAATATAACCCCTAAAGAGGGTAGACAGATGGTGAAAGATGCAAATATTTTATTATTGCCCAATTGGGATATTGCTGATGCCTTAATTTTTAATTCTGTGTCAAATAATTTAGGATTATAGGATCTAGATAAAGAGGAATTCTTGAGAACAAAATTCAGTAATGATCAAGCTACCCTTGTTATATGGTCATCAAGAAGAGGAACCAGGACTACTCCATTATAGCCTGATGATTTAGGACTAACAAGGAGCATCATTGTGAGGAGGGTCGCAAATACTTCACATTTACAGGCAGCCCACATGAATGTGGATTATTCTAAATTTGCCTTGGCCACTGCAAAAAAAGAAGAAAAGGAAATGACTAATCTACAAAGTAAGTATGAAATAGTGGTGGATGCCTACAATCAAGAAGTAAAAAGAAGAATTGAGCTGGAAAACAAGGTATCTCAATTGGAGAAGATACTTTAAAAAGAAAGGTGGGAGAATCCAGTACACTTAGAATTGCATACCCTTTACAGTCATTTGTTGGATCAACCCCTATCATTAAATTACCTTACACCCATAAAAGGCCCCAATTCTATACTGTAGAGGACTTTGAAGTAGAAAAAAAAAAATTACATGAGTTGCAGATAGAATTTAGAAATCAACAGGAAGAAAAATTTAAGCAGGGTGTGGTATATTTGAGGGATAAAATACAATTGTCAACTTTTTATGATCAGTTGACAAGAATTGTAACCCTCATGGATGAGTTGAATAGAGATAAGGATAAACTGACTCTTCTTGCATAGAAATGGAGGGAGAGAAATAATGATATTACAATCATATGTATATCTGCAGTCCAAATGCCTTATCATTAGGTTGAGAAGATTTTTGATTTATTAAATAAGCTAGAGAATTTTGATGATGAAAGAGATTCTTTACAGAGAAGATTAACACTCTGTTTTTCCCAATATATGGCTGAAAAATTCACTTTATTTCCTTGTGCTTTAGAATCTATTGATACAATAAAGGAAAAGGAAAAGTGGAAAAGGGAGTTGGAGGAGTTATTTAATGAAAGAATAATAAACATCATGAGTGAGACTGGCCACTAGTTCCGGCAAAGACAAATGAAGAGCTAGTAAAAATACAGTTATTTTATACTGCTATGAGAAAGGAATTTGATGGTTTAGAAGAAAGTGAAAATTATTTAATAAAGATACAAAGAGAAGCTCTAAGTTTTGATTGGTCAGATGATGATGCTTTTAATAAATGGAAAAATTAGTTTTTTTGAACAGATGTCAGGAGACGATGAGGAGGAAGATGCAAAAGTAACAGTTACCCTTGTAGTTAGTAATGAAGACATGGAAGATCCCCAGGTTAAAGTGAGTTTGCAAGTAACTGAAGATGATACATCACTTTTAGACCTCATGGCTATGTACTTTGAGGATGAAGAATGATTGTAAGATCAAATCATATTTTCTTGTTTCAACAACTGAGAAGCATAACAGAAAGGGACCCACCAAAGAATTGTTTGATGTAATAAGCCTTTCTGTTATTTTGTTCTCGTCTTTTTGATAGAAGTGTATGTGAGTGCCTTTTAAAAGGACACCTGTCATTTGTCTTTAGCCTGAAGCTTGTTGCATCTCACACTATTTAAGTGAGATCCCAAGGCTAAAGAAGGATCCAAATTCTATTTCTTCTAAGTATTATGCTTAGTCTGGTTTTTGGTCCAAATTTTGAAAGCAAGTTTGTAATGTATTTTTTTGCAAATTCTCTGAGAATACGTGAATATAGAATGAGTTGTGTTTCTTTCTGAAGGCCATTCTTAGTCTATTGTAAAAGATATACCCATTTCAAAGGAAATGAATACAAATTCTGAACTATCCCCATATCAGTTCTTTCAGCTGAAGGAGAAATTTATTATAAATGGTTATTCAAATGCATATTATAAATGGTTATTCAAATGCATCATCAAATCAAATTTTACTTTTATTTCCTATAGATCTTCAAAGTTGGCCAGCACTTGTCTACATGGGATGTTTTAGCTTCAGTTAGCCATTGTTGTTAAAAACATCTGCAGATCTATAGAAGAATTCTTGGCCATATCTGTTTTATGGGATGTGTTTACCATGTTAGTGAGAATCATGTATATGTTTGAGGATCTTGAAATGAGAATCAGAATGAAACTAAGAATAATCCTCATACAGTTGTTCCAGTTTTGAACCATCCCTTGGTACACCCACCTTGGTTTTGCAAAGCCAAAACAGTGGAAAACCATCTGTGGTTTTTTTGAAGTTGGGTCCAAATACCTTACATATGCTAGTCTTTATATTGTGTATGTACTGTCATTTTGGTATTAAGCTTTTTGTCGCTTAGTAGTTTTAGTACTTTTTAAAACACCAACACAAACCATACAAACAAATGAAATAGGTCCCTAGTGGTCCTAGGACCCTAGGGACATATGTTGTCATGTAATGCATCAAAAGGGGTCATAGGTTATCCTATGAACCCTTTCAACCCATAATGAAAATAACACATTACTAAATTATATATAATAATATATGACTATATAAAATTAATATAATAATAATAATATATTACTATATTATATAATAATAATAATCATATATATTACTATAATAATAATATATGACTATATATTAAGTGTTAGAATTCTTTAGAATAACTGAGTGGGGGTGTGAATCAGTTATCCAATGTCCAAATGTATAAATAAAAAAGTTCACAGCTTAGTGAACCCATAGAACATTTATCATCATGCATGCATCCATAAGATTATGCAATCACTTAAGACTTGTAGCTTACTGTCAAATCAATTTGCAAAAATGTAAATATGAAACATAATAGATTCAATGAAATATTTGACACAATGATTTACGTGGAAACCCAATTTGGGAAAAACCACCAGTAACATGGTACTCTTTTCTCACCCATTTGAAGTTAGCCTTGTTAGAGGACTTTAGACCATTAACATTGAATGCCACCTAGTTAAAAGATTTATAAATGACTAATAGGTTATCCTTAATCCAAAGGATTTACCCTAGACTAGTATAATTATTAGAGAGTAATAGTAAGGATTGATATGATAACAACTTACAACTCCATTTGTAGATTACAGATCTTTGTTTTAGTTCTCCATTTTGTTTTGCTTTCACACACTTCAGCTCTGAGAGCTTTTTCACCCTTCAAGCATCTATACCATTAAGCCTTCTTGCTTAACTTTCCAATGCAAAATCTTCACTTGGGTCATTGAATGAAGCAATACCCTATACTCCTTGTCTTCCTTAGATTCTTGCACATGATAACCCTTTCTTCTAACTAGCCATCCCTATAAATAGAGAATTGAGATTTTTTCCTTTCATTCTCTGCATCCAATTTAGGATTAGGACATATTAGGTAGGATTCAATGAATCTACCCCTCATTCCATTTCATTTCTAGAAACTTATCCTTCAATCCTCTTTGAATTCACCTTAGAATGATTTATCATGAATCCTATGCCACCAACTCATCAAACTTATCTTCCACATAGTTCACACAATCCAAGAAATTAAACTTGTCAGCCTAGACCCATCAAATTCACAATCTTTCTAATAATGTTGACACTTGGCATTTTTATTGCTTCTAATGCTCAGCACAAATTGTGTTTCTCAACATCCTCTATAAAATCACTCAACACAAACTAAATTTTACTAGTCTTCTGGATCAACTAAACTTTACTTGACATCAACTACTTTACTTGGCATACACTAAGATAGACTTTTACTTGAATCTAGATGATTTTCTGCTCAGCTTGCACTAACTTTTCTCAACACCTACTTTCCATTCGATCAGGCTTGGTGAGAAAATTTTGTTTAACTTATTATTCTAAAATTTCTTAGTATAACCAACCTTTGAAACCTTAAGTAGATTATCAATGCACTATGATATCATAGTCTTAGTTGATTCTTTTACAACTTTTCATATCATAACTCAACCTTTCCTCTAGGCTCTATTTTTACATCATTTAATCAAATCCTCTTCATCAATCAAGTAAGTGATAGTACTTAAATCATATAAGTAGTTGTCTTATGAGAAAAATAGTAGGTTTGACATTAGTGACAAAAAAATGGTTGAAACACATTTATCATACTTGTATCAATCCATTTTCAACAATCACCCTCTTTGAAATTGATGATAAACGAGACTAATCAATCAAATTGACTCAATTAAAATAGTAAGACCAAAAAAATACCAAAAAAAAAAAATTCTTTATATTGAAATCTCTCCCTCTATCAACAATTTTCAAATTCCTTGTATCTCTTCCTCTATCAACAATTTTTATCTTCTGAATAGCTTACCAAATTATGTTCTGTTCTAATCAACATATAATCAACTCATCCTTATGAATCCCTCTGAATTACTTATTATATCTCCCTCTACATTATCTTCCCTTACTAGGTATGTGTAATCAATAGATACACTTTCTTTCTCAACAATCAACATTTCTCCCTCATATTGTGTTGTAGGATTTCTCCCACTTTGTTCAATATCTATCTCTCTCATATCTCCAAATCTCTTGTATATATACTCCTTTAGTTATATCTCCCTCTTTGACAAAAATACCAAAGACTTGCCATCTTAATATGTAGATATGAACTTCTTCAATTTCTCCCTTTGTCACCTTGCTTGTGACTGATTTGTAGTTTCATTTCTTTGATTACTTTAGGCATCTCCTAAAGTAACATCCACTGCATCAATTCATAACATATGTCAATCAACTTGTTTGATGTAGGTTACTCCTCTTATTCGTTAGATATCCATTGATAGGGGTATCACCCTAGTTTACCTCTTAGATACTCATGAAAATCCTTAGGTAATGCTTTTGTAAAGATATCAACAATTTTCTCTTTTGTGTTAACATATTCCATCTTCACCTCTTTATCTTGAACTAATTCTCTCAAGTAATGATACTTGATTGCATCATGCCTAGTATTTGTGTGCATCACAAGATTCTTTGATATATTTATAACACTTGTATTATCATAACAAAGTATCATTGGTTCAGTTATCTCTTCCTTAATAACTTTGAGTAGTTTTTTGATACATACAATATTTATACAATTTACTACAACAACAATGTATTCAGCTTCAATAGTAGATTGAGAAGTGCAGTTTTGTTTTTTCTAGTCTATGTAACTATCCCCTTGCCTAGAAAAATTCTCCTCCATTAGTGCTCTTTCTATCATCAATGTTTCTAGCACAATCAACATCAATATAATATTTTAATCCAAACTTCTCATTTTTATTATAGTATAGACCATATTCCTTAGTTCATTTTAGATATCTCATTATTCTCTTTACAAATAGCAAATGATTCTCCCTGGGATTAGTAGAGAATCTTGTGAATATCCCTATATATAATCTAATATTAGGTCTACTATGTACTACATATTGTAATTTTCCAATCACAGACTTATATAATGTTTGATTCACCTCAACTGAATCATCATTCTTTCACAATTTATTTCTTGTCACCATAGGTGTACTTACTAGATTGAAATCCTCCATTCCAAAAGTTTTTAGTATTTCCTTGGCATACTTCAATTGAGTGATATATATACCATATTTCATCTGATGTACTTATAAACCCACAAAGAACCTAATCTCACCAAACATAGATATCTCAAATTCTTGCTTCATTTCATTTGCAAAAGCCTTACATAAAGTATCTTGTCCTCCAAATATGATATTATCAACAAAAAATTTAGATAACAAAATACATTTACCTTGCTCTATTTTCATGTACAGATTGTTGTTATCATTAGTCCTCTCAAATCCAATCTTCACAAGATAATTATGAAGTCTCTCATACCATGCTTTCCGTGCTTGTTTCAAACCATATAAAGCTTTGTGTGATCTACATTTAATGTTTTTATTGTTAACATTAAAAAATCCTTCTAGATATTATATTTAAACTTCTTCCTCTAATACACCATTCATAAATGTAGATTTAACATCCATTTGATAAACTTTGAAATCTTTGTATGTAGAATAAGCAAGCAAAGTTCTTACTCCTAATCTAGCAACATGGGAAAATGTTTCTCCATAGTCAATTCATTTTTCTTGTGCATATCCTTTGTAGACTAATCTTTACTTGTTCCTTGTGACTTCACCATTTTCATATAACTTATTTCTATATACCCACTTCGTGCCAATGACATTTGTATCTTCTAGTCTAGGAAGTAGAGTCCATGTTTTGTTTTTCTCAAATTTTTCCATCTCTTCTTCCATGGCTTTGCTCTAGTCCACATCTTCTAAGGCATCTTTCACTATTTTAGGTTCTTTCATGCTCAACAAACATGTATCATTTCTCAACTTGTTCCTTTTCATTGGTCTAGCATCTTTGTCTCCAATGATTTGTGTAGTAGGATGATGTCGTGAGACGTATTTAGACAATCTTGGTTCATCTCTAATTTCTTCATTTGGTCATTCAACTTATGAGTCACTATGTACATCTCTATTAGGTAGTTCAAAATTTCTCTCATATACACTAATCTCTAAATAAAAATGAGCCTTAGCTTCATTCTATAACTCAACATCTGAGTGTAGCTCGGTTCCTAAATGCAAGTCGAGATTCATAGTATGTGACTTGAAAGTCACTAAAACTTGTTGTTGGTTTGTAACTTGATTTATAAGATCTTCTTCTGCATGTATACCTTCATAAAAGTATACAAATGATTTGTATTCTTCTATTTCCTTCATAGGTTCAGCCTCATATACTTCTATATATTCATCAAATTTCACATTTGCACTTTCTACAACTTTTTTAGTGTTAGTGTTTGAACACTTATAAGCTTTCCTTCTTGTGGAATAACCTAGGCATATACTTTCTTCACTTTTTGCATCTACTTAACCATTCCTAAATTCTTTGAGAATAAAGTATTTGCTTCCAAACACCTCAAAATATTTTACATTGGGTGAGTATCCATACCATATTTCAAAAGGCATTGAATGAGTACCTTTATTGACTTGTACATGGTTCAAGGTATAGAAAGTTGTACTAACAACTTCTCTTTGGTATTTTAAAGAAACATTTTTCTCTATCATGAATGTCCCATGACCCATTATAAACCTATTCCTCCTTTCAGCAATTCCATTTTGTGGAGGGGTTCTAGGAGTAGATGTCTATCTTTTGATTCCTCTTTCATTATAGAACATCTCAAACTCATTTGAAGTAAATTCTCCTCCTCTGTTAGATCTCAAACTTTTCAAACTTTTACCTATTTGCTTCTCAACTCTTCCTAAGTAACACTTAAGCATTTGGAAAGCATTAGATTTCTATTTCAAAAACATAACTATCATCATTATAGAATAATCATCAACAAGAAGCATAATGCACTTATCTCCTTTGTCCCTTTGCAGTTCAGTTGGTCCACACAAGTCACTATCAACATTCTCTAGTATTCCTTTAGAGGTGTGATTTTTACTCTTAAAACTTGACTTTTTCATTTTTCCTAACTGACATTGATTGCACATTATATTATCAAGCTTCTTCAACTTAGGAAAACCTCTAACCTTTCTCATGTTATTGATATTGACAAAATTATCAAATTTAACATGACATAACCTCTTGCACCATAGCTAGACATCATCAAATTTTACAACTAGACAAGTAGCATCCTCTATATCAAGGTAGATCACCCTTTCAAATTAGTTTTCCATTGGTATCATATATCTTACCAATATTGTTTTCAAACTCAACCTTAGATGCTAAACTATTCAACTGTAACACATTGAATAGATTATAGTTTAGTCCTTCAACATAGTAAGCATTTTCACATAAATTATTTTCGATGAGCTTGATAGAACCTTTTCCTTTTATCAAACATGGTGCACCATTACCAAATCTTACACTATTTCTATCATAATAGTTTAAGGTAATAAAATTACTTTTATCTCTAGTCATGTGATGTGAACACCCACTATCAATGATCAATTTGTCATTCTTGTTCACACAATAAACAAGTGTAGTTGCCTCATCTTTTCTACTTTTGTACTTGTCACAACCTCTATAGTTCTTCTTCTTTGGACATCTAGCTACAATATGACCAACCTCATTGCAATTAAAGCAAATGATAGGTAGTTTACCTTTAAACTTGCCTTTACCTCTATGAAATCTCCTTTCCAGTACTACTTCAAGTTGATCTACATCCTGCTCATTTGTATCACTATCACTGGACACATATTTTTCTTTTTCATATTCACATTAGGTTCTTTCAATGACAACTTAGCTTTGAAAGCAGATTCAATATTTTTAGGTTTGTAATTATCAAAGTTAGATAGCTCAAAAGTAATGATTCTACCTACTAGACCTTGAGGAGTTAGAACATTTCCTGGTATACATCTCAATTTTTGAATTGTAGAAATCTAATAGAATATATAGGTATCATGTTTTAAAAACTTTTCTTGGTACAATATCATCATCTATTGTACCAATGGATCCTCCTATTTCATTAAAACAATCTTTTTATCCTTGAGCAATATTTTCACCTTCTTGTATTCTCATCTCATCAAACTTGCCTCTAAGACTCTTAGATTTGGCTCTTAGAACATTCTTGTCTCGTCCATAGATGGTGTGTAAAGCATCCCACTTTTTCTTTGTACTATCAAGACTTTTGATATCATCAAACTCAACATATCTTAGGGCAGAGGCAATCTCCAACATTTTTTGGTTGTGTTCTTTCTTCTATTTCAGATCCTCAATAGTTAGGGCTCTAGCAAGACCAATATGCTCAACAATAATGGTAGATTGTGCATGATCTCCAAGTCCTCCAAGGTATAGCTTTATCAAACTTTTCTATGCAAGAAAGTTATCTCTATTAAGCTTGGCTACTTCTCTTTTTGATGTATTGATCTTTGTGCTTCTAGTACCTTCAAACTAGTATACCAATTGTTGGAATTCTTTAGAATAGCTGGGGGGGGGGGGGGTGAAATAGTTATCCAAGGTCCAGATGTATAAATTAAGTTTTTCATAGCTTAGTGAACCCATAAAACATTTATCATCATGCATGCATCCATAAGACTATGCAATCACTTAAAACTTGTAGGTTACTATCAAATCAATTTGTAGAAATGTAAACATGAAATATAATAGATTCAATAATACATTTGACACAATGATTTATGTGGAAACTCTATTTTAGTCCTAAATTCTTCTTGGCTTTCACACAATTCAGCTCTGATAGCTTGTTCACCCTTCAAGAATCCATACCATGAAGCCTTCTTGCTTAACTTGCCAATATAGACTCTTTACTTAGTTCACTAAATGAAGAAATACCCTAGACTCCTTGTCTTCCTTACGATCTCACACATGACAACCCTTGCTTTTAAAGAGCCATCCCTATAAATAGAGAATTAAGATATTTTGACATTCATTCTCCATTGTCCAATTTAGGGTAAGGAAAGATTAGGTAGGATTCAATGAATCTACCCCTCATTCCATTTCATTTATAGAAATTTCTCCTTCAATCCTCTTTGAATTCACCTCAAAATGTTTTACTATGAATTTTGTGTCACTAGTTCATTAGTCTTATCTTTGACCTGGTTCACACAATCCATGAAAATAAACTTCTCAGCTCAGATCCATCAAATTCATAATCTTTCTAATAATGTTGACACTCGACATTAACTTGGTTTTGATGCTTAGCACAAACTGTATTGCTCGACATCCTCTATAAAATCACTCAGCATGAACTAAAGTTTATCAGTGCTTGACATCAATTGTTTTACTTAGCATACACTAAGATAGACTTTTACTTGGCTCCCACTAATTTTCTATTCTTGCACTAACTTTTCTCAAGACCTACTATCCATTTGATCATGCTTGGCAGACAAATTTTGTTTAACTTATTCTTCTGAACTTACTTAGTATAACCAACCTTTGCAACCTTAAGTAGATTATCAGTGCTCTATGAAATCATTATCTTAGCTAATTCTTGTACTTCTTTTCATATCATAACTCAACCTTTCCTCCAGGTGGTATTTTTACATCATTTGATCAAATCCTCTTCATTAATCAAATAAGTGATAGTACTTAAATCATATAAGTAGTTGCATTACTAGCAAAATAGTAGGTTTGAAATCAATGACAAAACAATGATTGAAACAAATTTATCATACTTGTATCAATATGTTTTCAAGAATTAAAATATAGTAATAATAATAATCATATAGATTACTATATTATATTTAATAATAATAATATACTAATAAATACTAATATATAGTAATATACAATTTAGTTTTTTGATTTCCCACACTTGCCAAATTTTGATTTTCCTCCAAAATTTGGATGACCATTTCAGGTACTCGATATCTAATTAGGTATCTAATCTTGAATCAGATATCCAATATGGGATCAGTTACGCGAACTACTGGCATACTTTTTCCCAAAATATTCTCAGTCACTACAAACTTGACAATCATGGTTTTTTGGGGTCATTTTCATGGGTTTGGTGAAAAAAGATTGTTTGGGGCCCATACGATAAAAAAGGTTGTGACACAATTTGATTAGTTGTCCAATTTTCCTATCTAAGTGGGGAGCAATACTCTTCAAAGGCTAAACAAAAAAGGAAGGTATTGGATGAAGAAATTACAACATATAGGGAAATGGGCAAGGTAAATCATTGAAGGAAGAGACAAGGTATGTTAAATGTGAATCAAGTTGATGATGTATTGATCGAAGGTGAAATCATAGTCAGAAAATGAATATATTCAATTAGGGAATGAAAATGTACTAATTGATAATGATAATATCGAGATTGAAAATTTCAAAAATGAAAATTTATGAGTTAATAATGTAAATGCCATGATTGACCTTGTCAAGAATGAAAATGCATAGCAATATTATATATCTCCTAATTATAATTGACATGAAGGTCCTAGAACACCAAAATGGACTTACTAAAAATCAAAATATCATCCAAATAGACAATAACAAAATTTCCAAAAAAATTATTTAGTACCTCATTCATAAGTCACATGAAGGTACTCAGTGCATTGGTCAATCCAAAGGGCATGACTAACCACTCATGTAGACCCTTCTTGGTCTTGAATGTAGTCTTCCACTCATCTCCCTCTCTTATCCATATCTATTGATAACCACTCTTGAGATTTATCTTTGTGAAGTACTAAGCTCCACTCAAGTAGTCCATAAGATCATCCATCCTTGGAAAAAGGAACCTGATACTTGATGGTTATCTTGTGTATAGACCAAGAGTCTATACACATCCTCCACTCTCCATCCTTTTTTAGTGCCAATACTAGAGGTACTACACATGTACTTTGTCTCTCTCAAATCAGACCTTTCCTCAACAACTCTTGAACTTGTTTGTTTAACTCCTCAGTCTCCGTAGGAGTCATCCTATAAGAAGCCTTGTTAGGAAACCTAGCTCCAAGGACTAAATCTATTTGATGACTAATTTGCCTTATGGGTAGAAACCCTTCTAGGAAATTATCATACTTGATATCTCCATACTCACTTAATAGACCTAAAACTTCACTTCTACCTTCCTTATCCTTTCTAGGAATTAAACATAAAACACATGCTTATGTTTCATGCCTTCTAGAAATTTTCTTCCATTAACATGAGATAGCACTATTGCATGCCTTTTCACCGTCCTTTATCAAGGGCTTCAACTTGTGACAAATCCATCCTTTGTTAGAGAATAGGTGTTTCTATGACCATCATGTATAGCAAACCTTTCATACTACCACAACCTTCCCAATAACAAATGACATACATCTATTAGTATGATGTCCTAAATAACCTCATCGTGATAACTTCCAATCTTGAACTTCACCAAAAATGTCTCACCAACTAAGACCATATGATCATCCTAGACTCAAGAAATCCAATATGGATGGATGTGTTTCTCCCTCTTGAGCTTTAGCTTTGACACCATGTCCTTTCACACTAAGTTATCAGTACTCCCACCATCAATAATCACATCACAATATTTACCCTCACACTTGCACCTAGTATGAAATAGAATCCTCCTTTTTCTAGGTTCAGTCTCATTGTTCAATAAGACCCTTTCATTAACCAGAACCTCTCCTTTTTTTGCATCCTCTAAATGCAATGAACTAGCATCATCATCCACATGAGAAACCCTTGATAGAACATCATCTCTCCCATCTGTCCTTCATTGGTATTGAGAGAACTCATAGGAATGATGACCTTCTTAGTTGCAATTAAAATAGGTACCATGAAAGCCTCCTCTTCTCAAACCTTTTCTACATTCTCTACCTCTTCCTCTTTGGTTTCCAAAGTTTTGATCACGAGAGTGGTTGAAACCCTCATTCATCTGGTATTGGCTCATACCCACATCTTTATTTTTCTTCTTGTCCTCATTTCTACCTCCAAAAGATATACCACTACCCCTACTTCCTTAATAGTGCTCTCTTTTCTTTTCATCAAACATTTTTTTTAGCTTCTCCTCAACTCACAAGCTAAACTGGTATACCTCTTCAATGTTGGTCATTCTACCAAACTTAGCTCCTCCTAAATGCTAGGCCTTAACCCATTATGGTAATGGGAAACCTTCTCCTTGTTTTCTTCCACATACATGTCCTAATAAAGACTCAGGAAAACTCCTCTATATATTCCTAGACATATTTTCTTTCTTGTTTAAACCCTTGCATCTTCTTGAACAAATCAAGATCATAGTCAAGAGGACTAAACTACTTATATAGTTTTTCCACCATGCAATCACATCTTGTGATTTTCTCCTTCCCTCTTCTATTCTTTCTAACTAAATCTCTTGCCACCAGATTTTGGCATGGCCCTTCAATCGAACCTTTGTAAACTCACTATCAGGGTCCTCAATATGCTCATACTCAAAATATTTCTCTAGTTCATTGATCCAATCAGTCAACTCATCCAAATTTAGATTTCTCAAAAACTTATCAACCTCAAGTTTATGTATTTTTCCCAACTTGGAAATGTCCCTAAAGAGCTTCTCCTCTACTTGGTTCAAGAATTCTCCTTCTTCCTCTTCTTCTTGCACAACATTCTCTTCTTCTTAATTTTCCTCCTCTCTTTCATCCCTCTATATATCTCCTCTTGCAATGTTTAAACTTGTCTCTGGAGGGTTCTAACCTCAGGGGAACACCTCCAACCCTTCCACCATGCTCTCTTTTTGGAGGCATCTTCTCACTATCTAAAAACCCACAACCACAAAGTCTTGGTGCAAACTACCTCATAGTCGATGCTTTGTCTACAAACTTAGGAACTCCCAGTCTGATACCACTTGATGAGGGTACAACCCAAGATAAAATGAACAAAACATGAAAAGGGGAATTTTATTATCATAAATGATATGTTGTTCCATTCACTTTAGTTAAAATAGACTCGATTACATGCCCTAGGGGCTTATGATGTTGTCAAATTCTAGAGAAAAAACATTCTCGCAGTACCTTCTCCCAAACTCCACAAAAACTACCTTTACAATGCAAGAAATGACCTTAAGTAACCTTAATTAGGTTTACAATTAGGAATATATTTTGGAATATGCCATTTGGCACCCACTACCAAATAAAAAAGTTCTAAAAGATACATCATAAGTTTGTGCAAAATTAGAAGGATCCACAAATGGTAGTTTAACTTCTTGGAGGCATAGCTTTTGATCCAAGACTTTGATTGATGAACCATTAACATTTTTTGAAATTTGTACAAGTATTGTATAGCTCTATACACTAACTTTTCTTTTCCGCCACTTTTTTGGCCTGTAAGATGTGGTTTAGTGCCTCAAATATGACTTTGAAGCATTCTTGGGGAATCTCTACGAAACTTAAAATTGGAATAACATTCAAACTATAAAGCCTTTTGACCTAATTATTTTTCTAGAATGATTTAAATAACAATTAAAATCATCCCTCCAACTTAAACCCTCTAAATCATCATAATTATGGCTAAATTACAAAATAACCTATTTTCTACACTAACACATATCCTGAGGTGCTAAAAAACACTAACGCAAAAAATTGATAGTGAAACTATGAGAGTTGCAATCTATATTTGGCCCAAATGGATATCCAGAAACACAAACACATTAAATAGAAACTAAAACTAAGCATTTTTCTAGGTGATATAGGATTTCCCTTACACCACAGGATGCTCCTACGTTAATTTATTATCCCTTCTGCCTTATCTAATAATACCTTTATCAATTCTCTAACTCTCTCTCATTATAATTCTTAATTAAGATTTGGTGTTGAGTTAGGATTTTTATTAGGTCGACACATGAGGGTTACAATATACATAATAATGTATAATTTTATAAAATTGTTAAAATTATTGAATAGATTTTTCTTAGTTCTACTTGGCAAGTTATTATTTTGTGGTGATTGATCAGGGCAATACAAAAAAAATAAAAATTGGGGTTGTTTTATTGGTATTTTTGGGCATACATGTTGTAACTAATTTTAACCATAAATTAGAAAAACTACTTATATAAAATAGCTCAGGGTTAGGGATTCTCATTAGGTGTGATGTGATAATTTCTTCTTACAGTGGTATTGAGTTGTAAGGGATTACATATTTTAATTAGTTTCTAATCAATCAGTAATAATAATAATATTGGACTAGTAATTTGGTGTACATAGCCTAGGCATTGTGTGAACCATGGTAAATCTTTGTGTCTTGTGTTCTCTTCTGTGAGATTTTTTTTTAAAAATTTGTTATATTTGCACGTAATTGTTATTTCTATTTGTGGTTAATCCTAACAAGTGGTATTAGTGCAATTTTTTTTTTTTTTTTTTGGGTAGTTCTCCTCTATAGGAAGGTCTCTTGGTTGTAGGAGAAATGACAAATGAGAGTAAGCTAAAGATTGAGAATTTTAGTAGGCAAAACTTTTAGTTATGGAAATGTAAATGGAGGACTCTATTTATAATAATGATTTATGAAATGCATTGGAAATAAAATGAAAGAAACATGGAACTATGACAGATAAGGATTGAGAAATTTTGGATAGAAAGGCACTTGGAAACATTCGATTATGCCTAGCACCACTGGTGACATTTAACATTATGAAAGCAAAGACTATAGAAGAGTTTATACAAACCCTAACAACTTGCATGAAAAGCCCTCCACTTCAAATAAGGTATTTCTCATGAAATTTTTATTTAATATGAATATGGGAGAAGGTAGATTTGTTGTAGATCATTTAAATAAGTTTAATATAATTACTAGTCAACTATCTTTAGTGAATATGAATTTTGATGAAGAGATTAGGGCTCTCTTGATTTTTTGTTCTTCACTAGAAAGTTGTAATGACTTGATAATTATTTTGATTAATTCTAGTTTTGGATCTAATACACTAAAATTTAATGATGTGATTGGTTTTATTTTGAGTGAGGAAACTCATAGGAAAATCTCAGATGGGTCTACATCAGGAAGTGCTTGGAACACACAAAGTAGAGGCAGAATGACTAAGAGACAAAGTAATTCTGGAAATTGTGTGAAATCAAGAGGAGAATCAAAAGGGAAGAAGTCTAAATCTAGAGGACTAAGAAATTGTTGGTACTATGAGAAACTAGGTCATAAGAAGAAAGATTAAGTGACTCAAAAGAACCATGAAGGAGATAAACTAGAAGGGAACAAGGACATAAACGTGGTAAGTAACAAATACAAAGATGATTCTTTGCTTTCTTCTTTAAAAAGTGTTTATGATTATTGAGTTTTAGATTTTGGGGCTTTATCTCATGTTACACCCAATAGAGGTTATTTTATTGACTATATCCAAGGGGATTTTGGGCTTGTTTATTTGGGAGATAATGAATCATGCTAGATTGTTGGAAAGGGAAAAGCTAAGACTAAGTTACAAAATGAGAATCATTGGCTACTACATGAGGTAAGATGTGTTCCAATGTTGAGTAGGAATTTAATTTTAGTGGGATAAATTAGTTTTGAGGGTTGCATGGTTACTTCTAATGATAAAATTTGGAAGGTTACAAAAGGTTCCCTTGTAGTAAAAAAATGTATAATGCTAATCTCTAAGCCTATGTTGTCAATTAATGTCCAAACACTTAGTCATTTAATAGGAAAGATTCCATGGTCATCACTATGACTGAGTTATCTAGTAAAGGTCAAGCATACCAAGCTTATACCAAGCAGGATAGTGATTATCAAGTATTAAGTTACGGCTGAACATATGCAAGCACTGAGAAATATAGTTGAGACCGAGCACATTAACAAGCTATTTATTGTCAAGAAAGAAAGTACATAAAAGCTAAGTGATGACATGAAGATGTCTACATGATCGAGTATTAGAGAATTCGAGTGTCGAGAATTTTAGTTCTGACATATAAATTTGTAATGGCACAAACACATATGTAAACCATTTTGGCCAAATTTTATATGACATTTAATATTTGTAGAGCCAACTAAGAAGGTAATGATCCCAAGGCATGCAATTCAACCAATTAAAAAATGAGAAATAAATGACAAAAGATGATGAAGTATAAATAGTCCATCAAGACCTAGAACTTTCATAGAACATCTATTTAAGGAGGATTCTAACCATACAATCATATAATGTTGAAAGAGCGAGAGAAGCATATACCTTATGGAAGTATGAAGGAAGGAATGACTAAGTATATGTGCATATGAAGAAGAGAAAACTAAGTTTGAAATAAAATCAAACAGAGAGAAATTAGAGAAGTGAAGGACTGAACAAAGTTATCAAATTAGGAGATCATTTTGGAGATATATCAAAGAGGAGACCCAAGATTAGCTTACAAAGAAAAAAAAGGGTTAGGTCTAAATCAATTATTGTTAATTGAGATAGGGTAAATCTCTTAATAGAGTAGTTTTGATAGACTATGTAAACCTCCTAATAGAGCCCTTACTTCACTATAGTGTAAAATCCTTTAACAAGGTGAGACCTAATAGTCTTTTAATATTTTAATAGGTAAGACCCCTCATAGGGTAGATCATAACTTATGATCAAACATTGTAACCCTACCAGGTTAACTTTATTGTTGCAACAATGGAGATTTGTGGGTTTCATCTCCACCCTAGTTTTAGATTCACATTGAAGTGTTTTTGGATTACATAACCATTGTGTTATGTGTTCAAAGATTTCATGGATATAATGTAATTCATTTATGTTTCAATATTGCAGTGTTAATGGTAGATCTATTATATGTGATGGATTAGGAGTGAATTCATTAAATTAGCTTTGAAGTCAAAAGTATGAGATTCTAATTCACACACCCCCACCCCCCCCCCGCCCCTCTCAATGTCTTGTTTCCCATTAACTCATTCCAACAATTGGTTTCAAAGATCAGTTATTTTATCAAGAAGCCTAATAGCTCAAGAGGATAATATCATGGAGATGGAAGTGTATATGATGGAAAAATTCATTGAGAACTAGATGATTGAAATCTATATTATATTGTAACAATTAGAAGCAACAAAAGAAGATTTAAGGAAAACCCTAACAAGGAGAAAAGAGATAGATATTCAACAAAATGACACTAAATAAAAAGATGTTGACACACGAGGACTTCTTGATAGTGGAATGATTGGTAATAATGATGAAGCATTGACAAAACTACTAGAAAAGAATAATGCCCTATCAAAAGAAGAAAATGATCTCACAACAAAATAAGAAATTCAATCAGTAACACTATGTGAAGAAATGAAACAAAAGAAAAAAGCAATGCAAGACAAGCTCATGGATGAAGAAGAAACAAATGACTATTAGACATGAAGATAGATCATTTAAAGTATAGAAGCTTACAAATAATCAACTAGATATGATAAATCAACTAGTAATTGCAAATCAAGAAGCAAATGGAAAATATTTGGAGATCACAAATCTAAGGTTATAGAATGATCAATTGAAAAGTGATCTAAGCCGTGAACTTATGGAGAGATTGAACAAACCAAATGAAGAAATCAAAATTTTTGAAGAGTTTTTGTTGTCACCTAGAATAAAAGATACCTCTAGACTTGGATACAACAAGAACTCTTCATTTGCTAAAGAAGTAGAATCATCCAAAAGTGGAAAGTAGAGAAATGAAAAATCCAAAAGAAAACCTACATGTCATTACTGTGAGAAAATTGGTCACACAACCATTATTTATAGAAGAAAAAATATGAAGAAAACTTCTAAACCTAGACTGAGTGATAATTATTTCAATTCTAATAAAGTAGGACATCAAACAAATAAATGCAAATCAAAGAATAATGACTCAACCATAAATGTATCTAAGTTTCAAGGTCATTGTTACAACTATCAAAATTATAGGCATAGAGCTCATGACTATAGATTCAAGAAAAATTCAAACTGGAAACTTGAGAAATAAAATCATACATCAAGGAAAGAAAATTTGTAAAATTGGGATTACAATACATGGTATAATTGTGACTATTATGGAGAATATGGACACATTCCAAAGAATTACATCAAAACACATTTCAGAGGAAATTACATGAAATGGATAAATGGAGAAATAATATGTTTCAGTTGTCTCAAATTTGGACATATAAGTAGAAAATGCAACACCAAAGCACCAACACAAAGTAATGGAAATGACAAACCTAAAGGAATATGACATGGTTAGAGATAGTAAGAGTTGGAAGTAGAAAAGTAGGCAAAACTAAGATCACCCAATCCGATGGATAGGGTGATCACACCACATCTCTCTAAGGAAAGAAGGTATATAGAAAATGTATACTCAATTTAATAGTTTACACCAGTTCCTAGCCTAAAAGTGATAAATGTTCATATCTAGATAAATAAAAGATGCATTAAGAACAAAAAAAAAGGACAAAATTATAGAGTATCAAGCATCAATGGTAAAATATGTATTGAACAAGCTTTGAAGTATGGATTGAGTGATCAAGGAAGGTAATATAGTGACCGAATGAATTAGTTATGGCTGAGTGAGTAACCTTGATCAAGTTGAAATGAAGAATGAGCTAGTTGTCATATACCAATGAAGTATGAAGATATTTAATGAAGACCTAAAATGAAAATTTGAAGCTATTTATCAATTTTATACATTCATTTTCATTCATCAAGTGATCAAAAGAGTTTACAAGAAGATTTCAAGGCAATCAAAGCAATTTAGGTGACCAATGCAAAATAATCTTAGCAACTTATCAATGAATTTTGTGGAACAAAGTAAGTACTACTCTTAGTGCCAAGTTAAATATTCAGTGAAGAAATTGCAAAAGGACTTGTTTTAAACCCTAGTTCATAATGCCACCTAGAAGTGAAATGTTGAAGGACATTAGTGCACAAATAATAAGAAATGATCAAAGTCCTCCACCTGACTTCATAAATTCACTTAACCTCAAAAAAATTGTTGATGATATTGGATCTTTATCATCAGTTCCACCTATAGTCACGAATACTCAAGATTTAAGATCATGTTATCTATGCAAGGTAGGGGAAATTGGAGATTTTAAGATTAGAGAAGCCTATGATAAGCTATGTGTCGATGGTGTCTTGAAGGATGAACACAAGTTCATTGTCGAGAAAGGGCTTACTTTTACCCTAGGTTTTCCAAAGCTTTTTAAAGTCAAGTAGATAAAGATTTTTCTCATCCGCATCCATGACATGAAACTATGGTTAGAAGGTGGGTTAATCAAGATAAAATAAAGCTTTCATTTGTAGGGTAATTGGGTACCCTACCTTGGATCAGAAAAAAAGTATAAGGAGTGCAAAACATAATGAAATTGAAAATCTGACTAAGGAAAAGTGGAATTCCCGTGGTATGTCAATCGATGAAATCGAGGACCCATTAGTTGAATTTGTTGTTTGTGTGATAGTAAAATTTTTTTAATCAATCCAGTAGGTTGAACATTGTATCTTGTGCATCAATGAATTTGGGCTACAAATTTGTGAAGAAGGGTCATTCCTATGATCTTGCCAAGCTACAACTTCACCAACTTATAGAGAATTTAGAGGTAGTGAGAAAAGAAAAGAAAACCTATGGATCTTTATTAATCTATATATTTTTCTATGTACAAAAGTCTTTTCCTACTGTTGGAAAAATTTCTTGGGATAGAAATTGAACAACTATGGAGAAAATTGGTGATGTAATCATTAGCATGAATGATGATGGTATTCCTCTAGGAAAGAATCCTAAGTATTAGAAAAGATTGACATGTTGCATTCACGACTGTTTGTCATTGATGTAAACATAGTAGTAATTCTATAAAGACTAGTAGAGTAATAGATAGAGATCATACTTGTATGGACAAAGTTTTAATGTATAGGCAAAGCACGGTTAAGGACATGTTTTGTGTTGTGTTCTAATGATGAGATTAAATGTGCATAGTCTAAGTCATAGATGTATGGAAGATATTAGTGATTTACAAAGAGCAGTCTAGTGATAGAGCACATGCAAATTAGTTTCTAATAATCATATTATATCTTCTAGTAGAGATATAATCTAGTGATGTGCAGTTAGACAATGATTGAGGGTAGTTGGATGGTGACATCAGAAGGTGTGCAAGTCTTGAAGTTGTATGTGTGAAGTTTTTTTTAGACTATTAGCCAACACTGCTATTGTAAATACAAATTAATTAATTATCTTATTATAATTAATTGGGAAATCCTTAAGGCTAACTAAAGGAATTATTTTGAAGCTGGGGAAAGGAAAGATGTTTTCCTTATTTGAAAGTGTATCAATTGTGAAGTGTGCAAGGAATTGCAAAAAGGAGTAGAGTGTTTGGTAAAAGCGAGTATGAGATCCAAGGGATTATTGGATGTTAAGTTTGTGATCTGGTATAAGATCAGAAGGAGAAAAATTTTGGTTAATAGGATAGAGAAAGAGGAAGGAGTAGTATAATGTAATTTTATTATTCTGCAAGGAATTATACAGAGATCATTTGGATAGTGGGTTCATTGGTCTTGCCCCTAAGTTCTTTGGACATTGGGTCCATCTTCCTTCAACAACTCCTAATAGGGTTGGAATCTCCTTATAGGGATTCAAAGTCTCCTAACATGGACTAATATACACTTAAATTTTTTATCAACTCCTAACAAGGTCCATTCTCTAACAAGGAATATTTGTATTAGTACATCATCTTGTGGGTATCATCCCTATTGGGGTTTTCCCTTTGATCAAGGGTTTCTCTAGTTAACATATCTAGTGTTATTATGCATGAGTATCTTGTTATGATTTCTAATATATTTCTCATATGGTTAAGATTTAATAAGGTTCATAATTATAATAATAGTTGGATAACTGATTCAACAACCCCTTAATTGTATTGGTGGACTATATATTCTAAAAATTGGTATTAGGGCATCAGGCCCTTGAATAGATAGCTTAACACCTTTGGGAGATCAATGGTGAGTCTTTTAAGAAAGGATAGTACTAAGTTTGATGGGGTCAACTATGATAGTTGGAAGGATAAGATGAACACACATATTCTATGTATGGGTTCAAGTTATTGGATTTTGATGAAACGTAAGAAGATAATTGTGGAATAAGAGAATCTTGAACAATGAAACAAAGTAGAGAGAGATATATTCATGTATAACATGAGAGCTAGAGAAGCTTTACTATCAGCTCTTCCAAAGAATGAATACAATTAGGTAAAGTCTCTATTAACATCTTATGAGATTTGGGAAGATTTAGAATCTACTTTTGAAGCTGATAAGCATACGAAAAGAATAAGATTGCAAAGTTGGATATGTTCATTTCAAGATGCTAAAATGGTGGAAGATGAATTTGTAAGAAGCTATGTGTGTAGGATATCTAAGATTGTTGAAGGAGTCAAATCATATGGTGGAACCAAGGAAACATATGAGTTTATGTGGAAGATCTTGAAAACTTTGACACCACCATTCAAGCAAGTAGCATAGATAGTAGAAATTTTGATACACTATACTAAGTGATGTAGGAGCATCCTAGGCTTGTATGTAATCTTGCATGTTTGGAGGGATTTTGGTCCACCATTCAAGAAAGTAGCATAGATAGTAGAACCTTTGATACACTATACTAAGTGATGTAGTAGCATCCTAGGCTTGCATGTAATCTTGCATGTCTAGAGGGATTTTGGTTAAGTGTTGAGGAGCATCAAGGTTGGATTTTGGTGAAGTTATGATTTCATGGTCAAGGATGTGTTGGAAAAAAATTGGAGAACCTTTTTGATGTAACACAAAACTTGAACCTCAAAAAATTAACATTTACAATTCATTGACTATGGCAAATTAGGCTAGACAGAGTGATGTTTGGAGATCTTTCATCACATCCATCCAACTATGTCCAATTTGAAAACCTGTCTCCTGGATAGACCCGTACTCAGAGGGGTGTAATTTTTGAATGAGATCAAAACTCTTCGATCGCTCTAGTGAGGATGGGTGCAATTAGGTTTACTAAAACATATCCAAATCTCATCAAAATCCAATAATTAGAATTTGAGAAATGCCACTCGCATTGAGACTATTATTTTCATGACAGAAATACATTGCAAGCTAAAGACTTCCACATTCCAACTTCTTTTTCTCACTAACATATCAAAAATTATTACCATCTCAAAGAATCCACTTTTAAACTATTGGTTACATAGAGAAACATCAAACATCGGGCTTGCTGCACTTTTTGGACTACCTCCATTATATCGGGCCGCCTCCAGTATATCAGGCTACCTCCATTAAATCGGGCCAAAAAATTCTTTATTCCTCTTCATTATCAAATCTCCATTGCCATAAAGCATGTCTTGAGGCATTATATTGGGCTAAGGTATTACTAAACTCTAAGCATATCGAGCTTTCTTGCTCACTGGCTTATATGCAACAAACATATTGGCTGCCTCTAAAAACACCAACTCAATTCAGCTATTCATTATCAGGCTTCTCTAAATGCCAAACTGAACCATACAAACAAAGACCAAATGCATGCAAGAAACAAGAACTGAGAGAGATTCAGTTTTGAAACAATAAAAACATAGTGTCAATCTATTCTTGAAATTGGTTTCTTAAATACAGACCAATATTCAATAAAAGAAAAACATTCATAATTAAAACTCTCATTCTAACCATGACTATCGATAGTTAGAGGGATTAGATTTACACATTCTTTTCACCCTCGACCATGGCTTGTTCAAATTACATTTAGCCCTTTTATATTACTTTTGATTTTTATATGGAGTTAGTTATACAACTTCTATTTACATTTGAAAATATTAAATTTTCACACGAGCACATCTGGCAAAATTTACAAATTTTGATGACTTGTGCATGAGATTAATTAGAAATGGGATTTGATTCCATTTTCCCATCTTGGAAAGTGATCAATTTAAATTTCACTGTTGGTTCTCCTGCACCATACTCCTAGACTTAAAAGATTTCCATGTCCCAGGGAAATGTCAGCTGAGAGTTTTGCAAACAAATCTTTCACTTCTTTGCCTTTATCACTGGGTCCATAATTCTGCCACATACTCTATCTTTTCAAAGAACTCCCATCAATGGAGTAAAGACTAGCTACTAGCCATCATGCTTCATGATGGTTCTTCATACCACCTTATTTTCATCTTACCCAACAAAAGACTTGGTCTGGTGATGCACTTCCCACTCTCGCTCAGTGGTTGCTCTCAACATCCTACTCCAAACATATCTCTGATGGAGACAATACCAAGATCCTAGCTTGAGATCTTCACATGCACAATTGTAAATGCATCCTTCTTGCAGCTATGATGGATCCACATACCACCAGTTATCTCTACCCATGAAAACACTAGACCTTTTGCTATCTCTGATACAAATATGATGTAACACAAAACTTGAACATCAAAAAATTAACATTTACAATTCATTGACTATGGAAAATCAGGCTAGACAGAGTGCTATTTGGAGATCTTTCATCACATCCATCCAACTATGTCCAATTTGAAAACCTGTCTCCTGGATAGACCCATACTCAGAGGGGTGTAATGTTTGAATGATATCAAAACTCTTCAATTGCTTCACTGAGGATGGGTGTAATTAGGTTTACTAAACAATATCCATATCTCATCAAAATCCAACAGTTAGAATTTGAGAAATGCCACTCGCATTGAGACTGTTATTTTCATGACAAAAATACATTGCAAGCTAAGGACATCCACATTCCAACTTCTTTTTCTCACTAACATATTGGGCATTATTACCATCTCAAAGAATCCACTTTTCAATTATTGGTTACATAGAGAAACATCAAACATCGGGCTTGCTACACATTTTGGACTACCTCCATTATATCGAGCTACCTCCAGTATAAAAGGCTACCACCATTAAATCGAGCCAGAAAATTCTTTAGTCCTCTTCATTATTAAATCTCCATTGCCATAAATCATGTCTTGAGGCATTATATTGGGCTAAGGTATTACTAAACTCTAAGCATATCGAGCTTTCTTGCTCACTGGCTTATATGCAACAAACATATTGGTTGCCTTTAAAAACACCAACTCAATTCAGCTATTCATTATCAGGCTTCTCTGAATGCCAAACTAAACCATACAAACAAAGACCAAATGCATGCAAGAAACAAGAACTAAGAGAGATTCAGTCTTGAAACAATAAAAACATAGTGTCAACCAATTCTTGAAATTGGTTTCTTCAATACAGACCAATATTCAATAAAAGTAAAACATCTATATTAAAAACTCTCATTCTAACCATGACTATCGATAGTTAGAGGGATTAGACTTACACATTCTTTTCACCCTTGAACATGGCTTGTTCAAATTACATTTATCCCTTTTATATTACTTTTGATGGTTATATGGAGTTGGTTATACAACTTCCATTTACATTTGAAAATATTAAATTCTCACACCAGCACATCTGGTGAAATTTACTAATTTTGACAACTTGTGCATGAGATTAATTAGAAATGGGATTTGATTCCATTTTCCCATATTTTCCCACCTTGGAAAGTGATAAATTTAAATTTCACTATTGGTGTTCCTGCACCACTTTCCTCATGATTTGATATGGATTGGATGGATTGAGTTAAAATTTGAACAGTTTTTACCTTGCTGCTGGAACTATGTTTTTTTGGTTTTTGGGTGCTTGTTGTAGAGCATATAATTAATTATCCTTAATGAATGAGAAGCTACACACTTTAGGGATTGAATAGAGCCTAGATTAACTCCTTTTATCAAATTTTGAATTTCTAACTCTTTATAGGTTGAGAGATATGGAAATTCGCCTATAGTATCAATTTCTGGTAGATAGCGTGATAGTTTTATGTGCTTGACTTTTAGAGTGAATGAAGACTTTTTCTTGGTGAATTAGCCTTTGAAAATTTAATAGTTTGAAGAGGAACTAGAATACTATGTAAAATTTGAAGCACAAGTTCTAATTCAATCAAATCTAGGAGATATCATGATTTTTCTCAGATATCAATTTTTGGACATTTAGTTTTTGTTTCAAGCTGACTTGTGGCATTTAATTTGTGTTCTAGGCCAACTTTTGGCTTAGATTAGTATAAGTAGAGGTATTTTGGAGTCTTTTAGTCATTGATTTGAGATGGAATGAAGGAAATATGCAAATTTGTAGAGTAGAGCTAGGGCTGTGGCTGGAAAACAAGGAGATTGCTTAGTAGGTTTGCAAGCATAAGTTTAGATTTCCTTGGTGGTTTTCTTCTAGATTGTTGTTATGTTATAGATCTAGGCTAGCTTAGATTGATTTGTAATTTATATCTTGTTGGATCATATAGAACTAATTTTTTAATTTCTATTTATATTTGACCCTAACCCAGAAGGCCTTATAGCTAGGCATATTGCATGCAATCTCTTATATCTATAAATAAAGAGTTGTGGTTTGGTATCAAATCTTACATTATTGTTTCTTGTTGTTGTGTTTCTATTGTATGGTTATTTGTTAGGGACTAAGACATCTCTTTTGGGGATTCTCCTTCCTTGTACTGCATCATATGGTATCAGAGAAAGGTTGTTCCTAAGTGTGTTGACAAATCATCGAAGATGGGGTAGTTTACACGATGCTTTGTAGAGAAGGTTGATCTTGTGGTCGATTGATCTTCTAGATTGGTGGGTCTACTGCTAAGGGTTTGCAAAATTTTTGAAGATTCCTCTAAGAAGATTGGATCCTAGGGAAATTGATGATCTTAGTGATGTTGTGAAAGAATGGATTTCAGATAAGGTTAAAGTGGAATTTAGATATAAGCTGGAGGAGGTTAGAGCAGAGTTCAAATCTCAGATTGCATCAATGAAGATTGATATGATTGCTGAAATTTTGAGTGCTTTAGGTGGTGTACCTAGGCATGTGGGTACTAAAGGTAGCTATGAGGAATTTTATAAAGGCTTTGAAGTTGTTGGATCGAGTGGTGAGGACAAAACTAATCATGTCGAGAGACCTATTGGAATTAGGGTTGGTCAATTTGCTCGACTGGATCTTAGTTGAAGTTGAAGTGTAAGATGGAGGTTTCTAATTTCTTGGGTACTTTGAATCCTAAAGATCTGATTGATTGGATTGGTGAATTGGAAGACTACTTTGAGCATGGATATATCCACAACTTGGAATTCTTATGGCTATGTCATGACTACGCCAAGAGAAGCTCTACAAAATTCAAACTTCTCTCGAGGTACAACCTTTGTAAACACATCAGCCATATTAACCTTTGTATCAATCTTCTCTAACTATAGCCTTCCTTCTTCAATATCATGACAGATAAAATAAAATTTGGTTTCTATATGTTTCATTTGACTGTGGAAAGCCGAGTTTTTAGCCAAATGAATGACACTCTTGTTGTCAAAGAATAGAGTAAAGTTTGATTTTTGAAATCCCAACTCTCCAAATAATTGTTGTAACCATATTAGCTCTTTGGACCCCTTAGTAAGAGAAATATATTCAGCCTTGGTAGAGGAAAGTGAAACAACTTGTTACTTATGAACAGCCCAACTAATCCCTACCCTAGAAAAAGTAAAAACATAGCTTGTTGTAGACCTCCTTTTATCTAAATCTCTAGCCATATTAGAATCAGCATATCTACAAATACAAGGAGTCTTGTTATTAAAACATAAAACATGAGAGGAAGTGCCTCTCAAATATTGAAAAATCCATTGAACTTCTTGCAAATGAGTTTTACCTAGATTACTCATCAAACCACTTATGACTCCCACAACATGAGGAAGATTCGAATGCATGCTAACATTTGGATAAACTAAAATCCCAACTATTGAAGAATAAGTAATACCATCTATCTCAGATTTTTCTTTAAAAGTAGAAGGACACATCTTAGAACACAATTGAAAATGATCAGCCAATGGAGTTGCAACCAATTTGGCATTTGACATATTAAACTTTTCTAAATTTTTGAAAATATACTATTCTTGAGATAATTTAATTTCTCTTTTATGTCTATCATGGATTATATCCATCCCAAGAATCCTCTTCACTGCAACTAAATATTTCATGGAAAAACAAAGAGACAAATGCATCTTTAGCTCCTCAATAACTCTCATAATATTTCAAGCAGTCAACATATCATCAACATACAGTAGTAAAATCACAAACTCACTAGTAGAAAGCCTTTTGTAGTGAACACATGGGTCTGATTCATAGTGTGTGAATACTTCTTTTGTCATGAAGTTATCAACTTTTAAGTACCATTGGCATAGAGCCTACTTTAGCCCATAGAGACTTCTCTTTAATCTGCAATATAAATGCTCATGCCCCTATTTAATGAATCCCTTTTGCTGCTCCATAAACAATTCCTCTTCAATATACCCATGTAGAAATTTTGTTTTGACATCGAGTTACTCAATCTCAAGATCCCAAGTTGCTACCATGCCTAAAACCAAACAAATAGTTTGCATTTTAATTTTTGGAGAGAAAATCTCATAAAAATCCACTCCTTTTTATTGAGCAAAACCCCTCACTACCAATCTAGCCCTATACCTTTTATGTCTTCCATCCTCCTCTTTCATCCAATACACCCATTTATTTTTCAAAGCTTTACAATTTGGTTGAAGAGGAACCAAATCCCAAGTCTAATTTTCATTTAATGACTCCATTTCATCGTTCATAGGATCCATCCAATGTATCAAATTTAAATCACTACAAGCTTGTTTAAAATTTTGTGGTTCTATCTGATCAGAATGCAAAGAAAATAAAAGTTCATAATCATCAAATTTGCAAGGTCATTTTTGATCTTTGGTAGATCTCCTTAGTCATGGTACTTCACTGATATCTTTTGTATGGGCATCTCTTTGTTTAATGGCTTGATTTGTATTTCCAACTTTGATTTGGATACCATTGACCCCTAGTTGCAGAGCTTGCAACTAAATTGGACCATCAAAATCTAGTTGTATTGGTGATGTGGGAAAGATACTAGTTTGACTATTTGTAGGATCAATGCCCTACATGGAGGGACCATAGACTTGGTTTGTGGAGTGGGGAGGATCAGTCAATATGGGATTAGAGGGTAGCTAGTCACTAGATAGATATGGAGGATAGGATCTATGTTGCCACAAGGTATCATGGAGGCTGGGTGTTCTAGGTAGTGAGCCATGTGGAGTGTGGGTTGTTGTAGGTATAATGGGTTGAGCAGAGCTAATGTTGGGGCAATAAACACCTAGTATGGAGTGAAAGGAAATGTCTTGTGAAGGAGACATTATGCTATGTGGCCATTCAACTATATGCAATGGTATAAAAAATAAAAATAGAGGCATGGTGTGTTGGCATGGTGTGGGTGTAGTGATTGGTAAAGGAATTTTCTCTATATCAATTTCAGATGTAGAGGACTATTGACGATGAGTGTTTGGGAATAAATTGTAATGCTCTATGCTAATGACATCAAAAGAATTAGTAGATAGAGGTAAATTAGATATTGAGAAAGATATAGATTTTGTATAAGTGGCAAGCCCATGTTGTGGTGAAGACATAATACTAGGAGTAGGATTAAATGTAACTTGACGAGTCCTCTTATTTTGTCTCCCATTATCAAATAAATCAAATTGAATGTAATCAATAGGGTTATTTAGAATTTGCAAACCTGAGAATGACTTCTCATTAAAAATAACATCCTAAATGTGAACCACCTTGTGAGCAACTAGATCCCACAATCAGAAACCAAAATAATCCTCACCATAACCCAAGAATATGCATCTTTTAGATTTAAAATCCAATTTCATTCACTACTCTTTAGGAACATGAATGTATGCATCACAACCAAACACTCGTAAATGAGAAAATGAAATTCTTTTACCAATCCATCTCTCTTCTAGAATATCAAAATCAAGAAGTGATGAAGGGTCTCAATTAATTAATTAAACCATTGTATTCCACATCTCTACCCAAAATGCTTCCCCAAATTGGCATTTGATAACATACACCAAGCCCTTTCCAAGATAGTCTGATTCAATCTCTCTACTACACCATTTTCTTGAGGTGTATAAGGGACTATTTTAATCCTCTAAATAGCATGATCTGCACAAAAATTATCAAACTCTAAAGAGAAAAAATCACCACCATTGTCCATTACTAGACATTTAATCCTTTTTCCAATCCAATTTTCCACCATAGCCTTAAAAATTTTAAACTTTGAAAATAATTCAGATTTCTTATTCAACATATAAACCCAAACTTTTCAAGTGCAATCATCAAGAAATGTGACAAAATAGTTAGCATTGTCAAGAGAAGTTACTTCTGTAGGACTAAAAAACATCAAAACACATAAGTTCTAATGGAGAAAATTTCTTCTCATGATCCATCCTTACAAAGCTAGTCTAATTTTTCTTGTCATAAAGACAATGCTCACACAACTCCAAATCAAGAGATTTAAGACATGAAAGCTAGTTTCTTTGAAGCATGACTTCAAGACCCATTTTTCTGATGTGACCGAGCCTCTTATGCCAAAGTTCAACATTACTTTCCACAATCACCATGGTTTCTCCCACTTCTTTATTGCACTCTAACACATATAAACTTCCAGATTTCTTTCCTTTAACCAAAATTAACTGACCTTTACATAATTTCCATGAATCAAGATGAAAATTTGCATTATAACCTTATGTATACAACTGACTAACTGAAATTAGATTATTCTTAAGCATAGGAACATGCCTAACATCCTTTAAAAGCCATTGACTACCATTTTTCAGTGATAATAAAATATCCCCTTTGCCAACAATGCCACATTCTTTGTTATCTCCAAGAAAAACTTTACCAAACATGCATTGGTGGTAATTTGTGAATGCACTCCAACATGGAGTAACATGAAAATATGAGCTGGAATCAAGAACCCATGAACTTGAATCAATGTCACTAGTTGCAAGTACCAAAGCTCCATCAGTTGCAGCATTTACACAATCCTAAATTATTTTATTTTGAGATTTCTTGTAATTCCAACATTGCTTCTTGGTGTGGCCTGGTTTACCACAAAACAAGTAGGTGCAATTTCTTCCTCTAGACTTTGAGTGACGATTTGATCTTCCTATTCCATTATTATTATTTCTACCACTTTCATGACTTCTTCCTCTATTGTTTGTGCTCACAATTGTTAGAGCATTATTAGAAGAGGATTCATGGTGTTTCCTTTGCATGTCTTCACTAAGTAATGTAGCTATAACTTCAACAAATTTTAGCTTGTTATTGATTGTTAATGAAGTGCTCACTACCATTACTATGCCTTCCCAGTTGTTTGAAAGTGAACATAATAATAAAATAGCTTTTATTTCATCATCTAATGGTATACCAATTGAAATGAGTTGACTGGCTAATGTATTAAACTCATTAAGATGATTTGACATTACTCCCCCTTCATTCACTTTTAGATTATATAGCTTTTTCATTATAAAAACTTTATTCAAAGCTAAAGGTATCTCATACAATGAAGATAATTTATCAACTAACTCTCTAGTTGTCTTCTTACCTGAAATGTTAAACAACATGTTACTTGAGAGTGCTAAGAAAATCATTGCCCTTGCTTTCAAATCCATTTTTTCCCATTCTTCATCTGTCAATGATCCTTTTCCCTTTGGGTTACCAAGAAATGCAAATTGTAAATCTTTCTTGATGAGAAAAGACTCTATCTATGCTTTCCATAGCCCAAAGTTTTGCCTAGAAAACTTTTTTATTTTCCACTTATCCACCTCATCCATGGCATCTATAAATCTTTATCGATTTGTAGAAAATCAAATGAGCTTAAAGCTCTAATAGTAATTATTAAGCTAAAATAAAAAGATATGGAAATAAATTAAAACTAGAAAACTAAAATAGAATTCAAAGATACAAGAAAATACACATAAATTATAGTGGTTCATCTAGCTAGTCTGGATTACATCCACTCTTTAAGCAGGGGAATTTCTTTGATTAGATAAAACACACTAGTACAATGAACAGCAGCAATCAACTATTAAACATAGTATTTTTAATCACATTCAATGGAAGATGAAAGGGCTAAGAAGAGGAAGACTCACAATGATTGCACTGCATAATTAGAGTAGTTTTGCAGTACCTGCCCCTAAGTCACATTTCAATTATCATTGCCAAACTCTTTTAGGCCAGTTTTATGTTTGATAATTAGTACTATTGTTTTGAGACTATCAAATATTGTTTCACATCCAGTTTATGATGAGGTTACTTGGTACTCTATATTTCATGTATGCATGATGATTATTTAGTATTTTTAGTTATTTATGATGATTAGTTAGATGGATTATATGTGTTTGACTTATGGATACTTAAGCCATACTACATGTGTATGGGGTGCATGTATGTTTTCTTTATGTATGGCATTTCTAATGTGGTTAAGGAAGGGAGTTGTAGTCACCTACTAGTCGAGATCTACATGATGCACCACTTCCTGCCATTGCTTGTTTAGCTTAGAATATTATGTTTGTACATGCATGAATTTTATGCAGGTTGTAGGTACCAGGTATCGACTTCCCTGAATTTTTAGGATGAGTGTACCCTATTGCATTATCTCAATGGTAAGAGAGGGGAGATAGATTCTTAAGTCCAAATCCTAAACCCTTAAGCTATTTGTTCTAATTGAAAATTAGGACAAGTATCTAAGTTTCTACCCTCTGAATGTGTTGGATGATGTTAATTCATGATTATAACCCTTTAGTGTGATTTTGTATGTGTTTTTCTTTGATGGGTTTTTATATGTTGTTTTATGAGTCTATTAATTAAGTCTAATTAAAAGATTAAATTAATGATTTAATTTAATTGAAAATTATTATAAAATTTTAATATTTAATTATATTTAATTAATTGAGAAATTAATTAAATAAAAAGAATTATATTTGGAGATAAAAGTTATAAGTGTAAATTTATAACATGATAATATTTATTTAATTTAATAATAATATATTTAGAGTTCATTTTTAAACAAATGGTAAATATTATTGTTAATTAAGTTAATAAATATTTTATCAAATTAAATGTTCGAAAATAAATTTTAAAAATAAAATTAAAAAAATAAAAGATATTAAATTATTAAAAAGATTCTAGATCGCATGATGCATGCATGAGTTGAAAATAGAAGAAATTAATTAAAAGGATAAAACATATGGACTTAATAAAGATATTCTAATTTCATAAAGTGTGCATGAGATTAAAGTTAATAAATTAATTAAAAAGTCAAGTCAAGTGAAAAATTAAAATAAAGTAATTTGTAATTCATTAACGTGCATGAAAAGATAAAAGAAAATATAAATAAAAGTTAATTTGGAGTTGAGTCTAGTGAGCACAGAGTTCTCCTAAGTGAACGCACAATTAGTGTCCTGATTTAAGGAGAGAACTCTTTATCACAATGAGAGGGTTCATTTTCAAGGGAGAGGAATTTGGATGTGAATTTGGAAAGTGAATTCTAGAAGAAGAATTTTGGGAAAATTTTGTAGAGATAAGTTGTTTTTTGGGGAAAGAAGCAAATCTTCTTACAATCTTCTGGTGGTTGCTTGTTAGCATCAAGTTTAAGTAGGGTCTTGTATTTTGATCACTGATTGAATTATGCAAATTGATATTCCTGTCTACTTCATGATTGTAAGAACTTGTCTTCTCAAATTTCATTATATGAATATATTAATCCCTCATTCTAAACCTTTTTTTGTTCAATTTCATCTATATATAGGGATTTAATGATCATTTAGGAAACCTCATTGAATATATTAAGGGGAATTATATTTTATTTCGAATAAGGTTGAATAAGAAATCAAATAAATATGAGAAGCTCTTTCATAATCGAATATTGAATATCGAGATTTGGGTTTGAATTAAAATGGAATTGAGAAATTTAAATTAAATTGAGAAGGGTTGTTATGAAATAAAAATTTTAGTAAATAGATTTGACGGGCTGGATGTATTTTCCCTATCAAAATATCACTAAGACTCTTATATATATATATATATATATATATATATATATATATATATATATATATATATATATATATATATATATATATATATATATATATAGTACAAATTAAAATCTTAGTTGGCGGTTATTTTTAAAACATATTTCATAAATTTTTAATTTAAAAATATATATATTATAATGACAATTTTATTGAAAAAAAATATAATAAAAATTTGGGGTGGGCGGGGCCACCAACCCCCACCCCCCACTGCTTAACTTTCACTACACATCATAGTAGTTTACGACTATGACAATAGGTACTGCTGACGCGGCAGTACCCTGCTGCAACTATAAGAACTATCTCTGTTATGGCAGTGAGTACGCTAGTCGTGCGGGCCTTAAACGCTTTATAACAATGTAGTTTTTTTAAAAATTATTTTATTTATTTTAATATTTAGTATTAATGTTATTAAAATTTAAATTTTTATTTAATATTAATAAATTAAAAAATGTAATCAATTTAAATTGTTATTTACTAATGATTTTTATTAATATTTAATTTTATTAATATTTTAATAAAAAAATAATGAATGCTAATATAGATAATTTTTATAATTTAATTTAATTAAGGTTTAATTAATAATACTTGCTTTAAAGTTGTAAATTTATTTTATGATTATTAATAATATGGGTTTAATAAAGGTTTTTTATTTTAATGAATAATTATTAGAATTATTTTAATGAATTATTTTAATGAATTAAATTAAATAGATTACCATTAGGTTATTTTAGAAGATTGATTCTAACTATCAGGAGTATTTCTATAAATGAATGGGTTGACTTGTAGGACAAACTGGGAAACTTATATATTCAAAACATACAATGAAGCAAAGACTGAAAACCTTACTTTTAACTTTGTGTTTTCAAAATCAAACCAAACTGTGAGATTGTGATGTTTTCTATGTACTATTTATGTTTTGGGTTTTAGGCTTGTCCTAGAATGTTAATTAGTTTAGGATGTTTACCAAAGGCTTGGGAGTCATGTGTTTGTGATGTCATGATGATATTTTGATCTTAATATTTTTAAACCCACCCATGGTAATGTGATGGTATGCTCCATGATATGGTTGTATTTACTGATTGTTATTGCTTTCTAGTCTGCTTGTGAGAAGCTGAGGTGTATGCATATGAGATACCTGACTTAACCATTTTTTAGTCATCGATCAGTTATATTTGATTTTCCTTCTAGTTGCTTTGAGAGGATTGAGATGTTTTTGATGAATTTTTTTGATGATGTCATGTTGTGATATGTTTGACTTGACCATTTTGGAGTCTTTGATCAGTATTATTTTGTGGGATACTTTCCAGTTGCTCATTCGAGAACTAATGGATATTGTGATTTATCATTTGATGCTTTTTAGTTGCTTGTGGAGAGCTAATGTGATTATTGTGGACTATCTTTTGATGCTTTCCAGTCGCTTGTATAGGGCTAAGGTGATTTTATTATGATTCTTAGATTTTTGATTTCATGAGCCTAGGGTAGGTTATCTATGTATAGTGTCGAGAAGTGGCTTGCAATGGGGCCTGGGGCCCTAAGAGGCTACTAGTGTAAACCCATTGTAAGTTGTTTTAATAAGTGAAAACATTTACACTAAATGAGAGAAAAATGAACCTAACAAGATAATTATATGTTCTCTCCCATGCCTCAAGTGCTAGTATAGACTAGGGTGGCAGTTGGGAGAATGCTTGGTTATGACCTTGCATTCCATAGTATGCCTTGTTAGTACGAGAGGATACTAGTGGCTGCAGGGATCATTGGGGACCCGAGATTTCTATGGGATTTCTTGGGTAACTTCCAACATGATTCATGTGATGACACTTTCCCACTTGCATAGTAGGTTTCCTATGTGTCTTTGTGTGCCTCTGGGTCTAGATGTCGATCTATGTGTTGGAACCTTTGAGTTAGTATACTTTTAAGATTTCATAGACTTAGAGAGTACTTTTGTTTTGTGATTTGATATCCTATTTAGGACTTAAGACTACCTCCTCAGTGTGGTGGGATTAGGCCATTTAGGTTCCATGCGGTCGGGTGGTAGTTCTTTTTACTCTTACCATTGAGATCTATCTATAGTCACCATGGCTGGAGCTTCTTGGGATGCTTATTTATCATGATTAGGTGATGTTATTTACTGATGTATTTTCTCATATTGATGACTAGAATGTTAGATTTCCTTATGCATATGTTGTAGCATTTTCTAGTAGTGACGTCCCTATTACTATAATACCAACAATCTTATCGGTGACTTGGGATGTTATGCGCAGGGATGGCTAGGGCCCACGATGGTCTAATGATGCTATTGATGGTCGAGAGGAACCATGCACTTAGTTAGTTATGTTTTATGATGGATAGTTGTATTTCATGTTGGATGTTTATATCTTTTATGATGGATGGATGTATTATGTATGGTGGATGGTTTCATTTATTTTACCATACTTGTATCATGGATTTGTGGAGGATGATTTATCTTTATTTCTATTTCTACATATGTATATTCTTTTAGCCTATCATACCCTATGACATGTATAGTGGATGATTGAGCATTCTGAACTAATTTGCTAAGAGGCATTCAGAATAAGTGTATATTAAATGGACATTGGACTTTTCATTATTCTTTCATGTGCATGTGGTAGTTGATAGAATTAGTATTAGATTAGATTTAAATGTAATTCAATGTCATGGGATCCTTAAGAAATGAAACTTGTTATGTATGATTTAGTTGATTGTATGTTATTGCTTCTGCTACTATGTGTTTGATGTTCATGTTATACTTTCTTACTTCAAAAAAAAAATAGAACTACCAAACTTAGTAAAACTTTAGTTCTTTTCTTTTGGGTCCCTTGGTGGGGCATTACAAGTTTCATATTCCCTTGTCAAAACTATTACAACTAGTTCTCACCAATTACCAGTTTCACTAAAAAATAATCACTATTGAAAAAGGTGTTCCCATATTCTCAATTTCTAACATGATGTGATTCCTCATAAACACGTGTTCCTACTTGTGGGCACATTAGATTTCATCACACTTGACATATATTGTGATAAGACTATTGGGGACAATTGGATTTATCATTAGATCCTTGAAATTAGTACTGAGATTGATATGAACATGTATTAATTTACCCTTTGGAAATGCCTTGAGCTTCAAGTAGGCTTGCAATAGAGAAATGTAAGTAGAAGAATTTATCCCATCTTCTCATGAATGAAAAATCTACAGAGCTTACCTTGATTACTTTGGTTTTAAAAATGTAATCATATTGTTAAAGGAAGCAAGATTAGACTTTGTAGATACTTCCAGCACCAGGTCTACCATTAATTTCATGGTATTGTTCTCGCCTTGTCAAGAAACATGGCCATATTTAGACAATTGGTACTTTTAATTATTTCTTTTCCCCATGCCTTACATGTTAAAACACTCTTCAACATTCTTGAAATTTAGTTTAATTTTTTTAAAATTTATTTTTCTCCAATGGTTAAGCTCATTCTATTTGCAATTTCATTTGTACTTAAGTTTTTTATTATGAATCATTCATTAGAAAGATGTTAAAGTTCATTAATTGATAAGTAGGGGATATTTTTTGCAAGTCTAATTCTCAATGATATCAAATTTCTACAATCCATCCTAATTATTATCATAGGTTTATGGATTCAATTATGTATGTATTTTTAGCATCAATGTTTTTTAATTTATTTTTTGATGGACAGTTCAAACCTATGAGGCAACCCAATGAGGCACGAGGCCTATGAGCTACCAACCAATGAAGGCCACCACTTGAAGATTTGAAGCTGATACAGGCCCACACATACTTGAAAACTCTTTGGCTTAGAGCCAAGGATTGAGGGGCATCCACGCCATCAAAATCATGTAGGGAACAATCTGAGCCTCATCCCTTATGGTGTTGGAGCCTTGCACGAAGTAAGACTTGATCCCTGGTGGGCTCTTTGTGAGCCATTCAACTTTACTAGTAGACCAAGGGCCCATTGACAACATCAAAATTTTGAATTATGATATTGCTATCAATTACACTCTATAGTTTTTTGAGTCAAACTTAGTGACCCAAGTTTCACTAGTGGCTCACAAGAACCCATCTCTCATGAGAATGAATGGAACACTTAGCATTCATTGCATCTAGATGATGCTCACATATTCATACTTTTTAAAAAATCATAAATATAATGATCTAGTAAGGGTTCAATTAAGTAGGACTGATGATTCAAACTTGTTAGTTCATTGATTTAATGAGAGCAAAAACTCAAAATACAATAGTATTTGAAGTTTGGTGACAAGGAGAAATAAAACTAGAATTAATCACCATAGTATAATATGACTAGCTGATTTAATTTTAATTTATGTATTCTTAAAAATATACAAATTATCTAAGGCTCTAAAATAATGTCATTCTTTAATGTGTCTCCCTTTCCTTTGAGGATGGTCACCTACATGGTGATTTACTCCATGGTCTTTGTGACAATGGAGTTTTTTTTCTTATGAAGGCCTCTACCCACACTAGTTGTTTGTTACTTGAATACAATAAGACTTTATGCTGAAACATTTAAAGATGGTGACCACCCCAAATATGGTATCTACCTTATCTTCCTAGCTTCTATATTTATTTTTGATATGGTATCTTCTCTATCTTCCCAAGTTCTGATTCATATTTTTGTGCTTTTTCCTAGGATCAAAATGTTAATCTTTTTATTCTACACGAAATGGGCCCAAGTTTGAATGGGAGCCCAATTATTGTGTTTCAGTACGAAATTAGATCTCTCAGTCATTCTAGATTAATTTAGCATCCTAAAATATATGATGAGGTTTATAGGAACCCAATATCTCCCCATTTGGTAACAAATGATAGGATATGATATACATGCTCAAGCATTCAACCATTCAAGTTGACTTATGATTTGAAGGAAAGCATCCAAGATCTAGTCTCTTTCCAAGTATTCAAGGCAATATTCTACATTGAAAAAATCTTACTTCACATGATGGACAAGAAGAGGAGTTATTACGAAAGCAAGAAGATCCTTTTTCCCTTTCTCAAGCATTTCTCCCCCATAACAAGTGTTCAATCAAGCATAACATCATTGTAAATATAGGGTTGGCATTCATAAATCTATGCATTTCTAAAGGATCCTTGATTCCATTCTATGTTTTAAGGTCAAAACTTTAATTCAAGTGACAATTGAGCATATTCACAAAAAATTGTGATCTCAATATTATTTCATGAAGGTATTAACGAGGTAGATCTAATATTTACCTTTAGATTTACTTTCCTTTATGAAATTTTATTTCATTTTCAAGGTTTATTCTTAAGGAGAGTTTGACAAAGGAAAACCCCATTTTGACAACCTTTTAAATATTATTTTTTTCATTGCAAGTATGCGCAATGCAGATGTGGAAATAGATCTAAAAAGATCACAACCTCTAGGATTGTTAGTCAAAATTCTAGAAAATTTTCTTGGGAACAAAATGCATTTGTATTCTTCTTCTATGGAATAGAATTCTCATGGCATATTTTTCTCCTATAGCAACTTTATATTCAAATCTCAAGATAGTACAATTTTTAGCTTTTTTTTGGTTCATTATAGGTTCTTATCTATTTCTATCAATTTGTATTTTCCTGTAACTATTTAACCTATTTTAATCATTTATCTTGCATCATTAGATTGTTTCCCTAAATCAATTTATTGTATTCATAATATGGAAGGATTATTGTACTCACTTAGCTCTTAAGTCCCACTTAAGCCTATTGGGTCATCCTTCTTATGATTGTGCAGTAAGAAAGGGGTGGACACACCTCTTGAAAACCAAGTTACAAACCCCCATATATCTTTCCAAATTCTATGTTTTTATGAACTCAACATATGGAATTTTTATTTTTATTTTGCTTTTAAATCCCCTTTATGTGCATTGGATCATTATTATTTATTTCCTAACTAAATGTGTTATTCATTACATTGTATGTGTCACTCCATTAACATTGATAATTTTTAATGAATACTTGTTTATCTATTTCAAATTCAATATTTTTCTTAGATAGGTTTATATTATCTTTATTTTCTTATGTATGAGTTTTATATAATTCTCATTATGAGAATGTGTATACTTGCAAGTTCTTTTGATCCCGGGTCCTCTTCATTTTCTAGAAATCATAGTGAGACACACATGCCTATTAATAAAATTCCTAGTATAGTTGGGAACCCTTCTTCTCATTCTTCTCATAATTAATAAGAGTCTTTAAGAGTTCCTCCTACACAAGTGGAAAATAAATTTGCATGAGTTTGAAAGACTTTTAAAATGGTTAAATCAAGAGAACTATAACATGGAAGTCATTTTCTTAGTTGAAGGTTTAAGGAAGTCAATTCATAATGATGGATATGATATTAAACTCTTGGGAACTATTTCACATCTTGTTGGTAGTGATATTAAACCTATTAATGATTATGATCAAGATCTAGGTTACACTCAGCCTAATGTTAGTGCTGAGGCTTCCCTTCTCATTTCTACTTCTTTACCTAGTGTCTCTAATTATACTCCAGCTCTCATGACCACATATGTTTCAAATATAAGTTGTATTAATGATAGTCTTGGAATAATTAATAATCCTAGTGTTTCTCCTTTAAGTGCTTCATATGTTTATCAACCTTCACACATGCCCACATACAATAATATTCATTTTTCCTCTTCCAACATTCATTCTATTTCTTTCTAGGGTTGTAACATTTCACATATGTCTCATACAAGCCTCTCTATGGAATGTACTATACATAGCGTTGTTCAAACTATTTCATCCTTACAAAAACAATGCCTTTATGAGTCAATCTAAATTCAACATCCTACATGTGGTATTTCTCACCCTATATAATTCTAATTTTTTTTGTTGTTATCCCTTAATACATGGATATACCTTATTTAGAGACTATTAAAGGTAGAGGTGATTCCTTGACTCATGTTAAGACATCTCAAGCATTATGTGCTAATTTTTCTTATTTACCAGAACATTTTGAGATAAGGCCTTGCAATGAAAATGATATTTTGCCTCCTTGTTCAATTGATAGTATATAAACCTCGAACGCTACATGCAAATATAACCAATAATCCAAAGGAATAAAACTCAGAGAAATAGAAAAGAAGACACGAAGATTTAATATGTTTCACCCAATTTTGGGCTATTTCCACCAAAAAATGAATCTTTTATTATTATCCAATGATTCAACCTTATCACAATTTGCAATCATATACAACTCAATATTGATAAAAGGATCTACTAAATTACCATAGTGAAAATCCCTAAGCTATAAAAAATAATTATGGAAGGAGAAATTGAACCGATGAAAGTGGGTAAAAATTAACCCCTGAGTCTAATTAGGCTTCATATAACAACACACTTCAATGGCTCTTGTTAATAAAAGTAATATGATGTCCGATATTTTTCAAAATTTTAATAAACCAAAAGGCTTCATCAAGGTCAAAAATTAATCAAACAATATTGATGTGTAAGTGATGTTTTATCTAAAGGTTTGACTCTTTTGTCATGTTATTTTTAATCTTATTGTAATTTTCCATATCTTTCTAAATATTTTTAATTTGATTAGTGTAAATGTCCTAACACTTTCTCCCATTAAGATACTTGATTTTTCTAAATGAACCAACGAGAACAATGATCCAAAATATATTTTTTCAATATCATCATTAACCTAGTCATGATACTCAAAAGTGTTTCCATTTGAAAATTATTATGCAAAACCTCACTGATTCTAATGTTAGATATGTTGACAATATTAATGAGCAAGGAAGAAACTCCATTTCCCTTTCCAAACAAAACTTACACACACACACACACACACACACACACACACACACACACACACACACATGTATGTATGTATGGATATGTGTGTGTGTGTGTATCCACACACACATACATATATGTATGTATGTGTATATGTATGTATGCATGTATATATGTATATATGTGTGTGTTTATATACACACATATGTATCTATCCATACATACAGACATACATACATACATACATACATACATACATGTGTATGCACATATGTATGTATATGTTTACACAAACATATTGATGTAGTGCAAGTTATGAGAATCCCCAAAGTAGATGTCCTAGCCCTCAAGAAATAACCACAAAGTGAAAACACAAGATCAATGCAAGATATGATACCAAACAAAACTCTTTATTCATAAAATAACTAATTACATGCAATGTGTCAAGTTGTAACTTCTTCCCAATTATGACCAATATAATAGCTGTTAAAGTTGATGAAAGATCAACCCCACAAATCCCAAGAATAACCTACATGCAAAAACCTATTACAAAAGAGAGAATCAAAAAGCTATGGAGGCAAGAATTTCTAGATCCATAGATGAGACATTCTTGATGAGCAAAAAATATATTGTTATTATCAACAATGAGTTAATCTCAATGAATGTTTACAATGAGAGATTGTCCTTATAAAGGAGATCAAAACTCTAAAAAGGTCTAACCTAGGTTACATAATAATAATTAATAAAAGAATTAATTATTATATGTCTAAAGTTTAGCTTAAGTAGACTAGAGTTAATTAGACAATATTTAATTACTCTAACAATAGAAATTACAATATAAGCTATGTGAGATCCCTCAAGGTCCAATCCTAACACACTAGCTAGTTTGGATCCACACTCTAGTAGAAACCTCCAAGGAATATCTAAACTTGGGCTTGCAATCCCACCAAGACATCTCCTTGTTTCCCAAGCCTTAACTACTAGCCCTTCTCAAACTTCACTCTTTGGCTAGTCCATGCTGAACTTAGGATCCATTCCCCTTGAATGAATGCCTAAAGACTCCACAAGACCCCTTATACCCAAATAAGCCACACATCAGCCTATCCCAATACAAATTAAAATAAACCCTTACATTAAATATATGCATAAGCCACAAGTTGGCTACAACACTCATTAAATAACTACAACCCAGATTAAATTCTAAAAGGTCAACTCACAGATAACTTGGGAAATATAGAAAACAAAGACATGACTGAGTGTCAAAAACTACCACCAAGCATCAAAAAATTTGTAACTATAATTAATCCCCTTCATTGATCGAACCACTTGAACAACATAGCAATTGAACTAGTTGAGCTTCCTAGTATATGTTGAGTTCCTCCTTCATAGACCAAGTCCCTTCACTAATCAAGAAAATTAGGAAACACTGCAACCAAGCTTCACCAAGCTCCTAGTGTATGTCAAGTTTCCATAAGTATCATTGAGCACCTTGGATAGCCAAGTACTCCAAGCTATGTCAAGCTCCTTTGACAACCAAGCACATCTAGAATCTCTGAGTTCATTCATCCATCAAGTTCTCAACCAAGAACTAAAAAGAGATGAGTGAGTAATCTCTACCAAGTACCTCTTCTTCAACCAAGTATCGGACCATCCTGTCATGCCCAAAATTTACAAGGCACAACTACAATTTTTTTTTTCAAGATAAGTTTAAGAATTCACCAACTAACATATACATGTTGTAAATAGGTTGATCACATATAACCAATTCATATTTAGGGTTTCATTTAGTATGGTTATGAAGTACATCTACTCATAATCATATTTTTATATTTGATCTAATTCATGACTCTTCAATATCATCATTCCAAATTAGTAGTAAGGCTAGGTGGGGTAATATTACTGCAAGTGTATTTAAGAGACAGTTATGCCAGTAGGGTGGTACATGCTTCAATCATTAAATTGAAGGTGATCTTTAAGTTGGTTGAATAGCTATAGAGTATTATAGTTAAGATTTTTAGATTAGATTAATGTCTATGACTAGGTCTTAGGTAACACATGCTAAATAGCCATATTTTGTGTACCTGTAGTTTGATAGGATGTCAATTGTTTAATTTAGAAAGTATAGTATAGCATCTACAAAGTATCGTGTAAGAAGTTTTTGAAACCTAGATCCACAATTGAATTTTATTTAAATGGATGTATGTAAATAAGTAATAATCCATATTTACCATCAAACACTATATAGTTTCATTTGCATGATGTAATATATCCATAATGTTCAACATGTACATCTAGGTCATGACAACTAGATGAATAATTTCTACATATAGTTAAGAGATCTACAATGATATGACAATTAACAATTCAAGCTAAGGATTCCATTTACCAACAAAAATAAGTATAAATCACATCAAATATCCAATTATACTTTTATGTATATATATAGGAACCTTGCATCTTCACACATACCAATTTTGACTATGCTACATAATGGTATCTCAAATAGATAATTGTTTAGTATCATAGCCTCTATATGAAGATGATAATTCAACTACTATCTAAATTAGGTAATTCATGGTGATCTTAGTACCAATCATTTTGATGTCAATTTTCACTTCTATCTTCAATCCAACTAATCTTAATATTACATACACACCTATATATATTTACATCCAAGATATTGTTCTATATAATTCACTTCCTAACATTATACATTCCATTGTTAACACTAAATAATATCTACTAGATGCCCATTAAATATTATCAATATCCACACTAACCTAGATACTATACTTCTACGACACCCTAACCCTTCTACTTTAATTATTATATTATATCAAGAAAATTACAATTCACAAAGTATTGCATATATAACATCTAGTGAATATATTATTTAATATATGTATATATATCAAATAACATGATATAATCAAAATACTTAATATATCTATACTATCTAACATATGTTAGATATATCATTATTTATATCTAATAAACATCATACAATAATAATTATGTTAGTATATGTTATAACTAGTCCATATCAACAAAATTTGACCTATCCCAATACACATGGCTATCCTAATAATCTCCAACTTAGTACATTCATAACTACCACCCATCGATACACACCTATCATCTATATCTTAACTCCTCTCCACTAGGTCACTAACTAACTAGATTTCCAAACTCACTAAACTTCCCTCCACTTCCCTTCTTATTCACCTCCCCATGTGCCCTTAGAAATTTCCTCACATCCACTCACTTTTCATGTGCTATGGGTGGTGGCATAACCAAAGTGCATGGCTTTCTTTTTCATTTTACTTAGTATCATTTTAGCACATGTTTAATTTGTATATTCATTTAAGAATTCTACAGTTATTACACCATATAATTGGTATTTAGTCATAGATCTTGCATACATTCTTATAGATTTTCATTTTTAGCCTACTCCCATTCTAGAACTATCACTGAGATGCTGGTCTAAGAGAATTCTTAGTGGTTGTAGTTAGGGAAACATGAGATGCTCATAGAGTTTACATTTTGACAATGATTTATTGGGTTTGGTTTAGTTCATTGTCATTTTATCTACACTCTACATTAAAATCTCATGAATGTGCAAATATACCATGTACATTCACAACCTTTAGTACTGTAGGATAAAGTTGGCCTATTAAGGCTTATAATGATCACTTCTGATGATCTACACTATTAGGAGCAATAAGGACTGCTAGGTCCATCTTGCAAAAGGATTTACAAACATATAATGAAGTGTGCACTCAGTAAAGAGATTTACAAAAGATTGTTAAGTCTACCTTGTAAAAGGATTTAATTGGTCCACCTATTAGGATGAAATAGTGGCTAATCTCTGATCTACAATGTGGCTTGCTGAATGAGATTCCTTTGAGTGTAATGATCACCTTGCTATGATAGATAAATATTTGTTGCTCCTTATACTATTGTAGCTTTTTTACTTTGCATTTTTTCTCTTCTCTCCTTGTTACATCACTTTCATACTTCTCTTGGATGTGATACAATATATTAAATATATATCAATACAAATTATAATTCAATAAAGTCAACTACAAGACAAGTTTACACAAAATACACAAAGTTGACCCAACTGTAGGAACTCAAGTTCTAATACTCAACATCCACTGTCAATGCTCAACACCATCATGCACTCAGTAGATGTAGAAGCTCGGTCCATATTGATCACTTCCAATTAGTATGAACTCAATCTACACTAGTGACTTAGTGAATACTACGAAACTTAGTATATAAACTAAATCGCTTGAATCACATTGCATAGCTCGGTCAATGTTATCACTATGAGCTCATTATAAATTGAATCACTTGGTTAATACTAAGTGGCTCAGTCAACATTGGATTCACATCACTATGACTATAAACTCAATAAGCACTGCACAACTTAGTTTTCACTAAGAAACCCAGTAAACAGTAAGAAGCTTGGATTACACCAATAATCACCAACCTAGTAAAAACTGCTCATTGCAAACTGAATGTTGTTCCTTGAATTTGATAGCAACTATAGAACTTGGTAGACTCTAAAAAAATTGATTAATACTTTTAACTATACAATACACTTAGTAGATACTAACTATCTAAATAAGTGTGTGTCACTAATAAAAAACTTAACTACAATGCCAATAATCTCCCCCTTTGGCATTAGTGACAAAAAACTTATCAGTCAAAACTAAATTCTCAAAAAGTTCAAAACACTTTTTATTCTTTATTTTGTGTATTCAACTCAGTTACATACTCTATTTTTGAGATTTTTCAAAATTAATTTTGTTATAGATGTTTCTCTGAATATTGTACATATATAATATGATGTTGCTCCCCCATTCATATATATTCAATATATTATACATCTATTCACATCTTCTCCCCTTTATACATCACATCTTATCATCTTCTCCTCCTTTTCAACATAAATTCCAAAGGTGTATTATATGTAGTAATACCAAAATGTGACAAGAAATCAAAATGTACCTTTAGAATCAATGTCATTGTCTTGTCCCATTTTTCTTGCAATACCTTGCTTGTGTACAATGCAGCCTGAACTTCTATCGATAGTTCTATCATGTGGTTTGTAATAGAGAATTTATTTTTAACATGGATGATGGTTTTAGCATGTGCAATATGTTTTTGCAATGCATCCATGTTTAAGAGAATTATGTTGTGTATGTCTAATAGTGTAGCTCTTATCTTGGCTTATTCTCTTAGCAATTTTGCTTGCATGTCAGTTAGAAATCTAATCTTTGTATAGTGGGTAGAGTTGTAACTTGGGTCAAGTTGCAACTTTTGTACACTTTTGTTTAGGTCTTCATCAATCTTTGAAATTTTATCTTTAATTTCCTTGGTGAAATTGGAAGTGTCACATATTTTATCCAATAAAGAAGTCACATTGTTGCACAAGGCTTCCAATGAGCCTAGAATAGTAGACATGTCTAATTGATGAATTGAAATCTTTTGTGATATTATCTCCAAAAATTTATTCTCAAATTTCTTCTCTACTCTCTGACACAATTTCTCTTGTCCATTCAAATCTTCATTGAATTTCTGGACTACTTCTGCTAGCTAAGTAAAAACTAGTTGAGAAGTGTCAACCTTAGTGCTGATTGCCTCTACAAGAATTTACTTAGCATCTTCAAGGACTTGAAATTATTTATTCCTTTTCTCTCTAAGCCTTTTCTACTTAGCTTTCTTCTGAAGAAGTTCTCCTATTGTGTATTTTTTATCAAGATTAAGATTGGAGATATCCCAATTTAGGATGACTATCTCCTAATCAAGATCAATTTCTTCTTCCTTTTCTTTGCCTTTCCTCAAAAATTTTGTACTCACTTGAGGCTTGGTCTCAGCTATCCTTGTTCTTATTATTTGCATGATAGGAATAGAAAAAATAGTAGAAATAGTAGGACTAGCATAAAAATTAGATACTACACTTATTGAAGAAATGCCTTGTGTGACCAAAACTGATGGAGGAGGAAGTGTTAATTGCTTGGTAGATGAAGTGCTTGACACTTTTGTTATTGAAGTATATATTTGAACAAGTGCAAATATTGATTGAGTTCTTTCTTTGAGCTTGATGTCTTCAGTAGCTTTCTCTGAGATTCATGTCTTCAATGCTTTTCTCAAAAAATGAGGAAATGAGGCTATAATCACTGTTGCAATCTTCTCGAGGTTAGTCTCTTCAACATTATGAATCTCAGGTAGATTCTCCTCATTAGCCTTCTACTCCTATTCCTCATCATCTATACTATCATAATGTGTTTCTTCTCCATTATTATTTCTTTCTTCTTTCTTTCAATCTTCACCATCATCATCCTTATCACTAACATGGACCACAAGATCACTTTGCTTATGAAGATTGAAATTTTTTTTCCATGTGTTGTCAGTATTCCTTACCACATTTTGAATGACATTAATCAATATCAAGCAAGTGTTAAACTTCAAAGTAAGTTTCTCTTCATTTTTCTTGATGGATTCTTTCACCTCTTTGTCACTCAAGCTCGGCATGAGTTGCCTCAAGTTCTTCTCATATATGCCTTTAGAAATTTTCATAGCATGTTCCCATCTAGGCTTAATTTTCTCCATTAAATCACTCAAAATCTGTTAAAAGCAAGCTAGTTTGAAGAATATTTCCATTATCCCATCTTAGACATAACCATGTCTTCCACTTGGTTCTTCTCCTCTATAGTTCTTATTGCATACCTCAGTAATTTGAAATTTTCCATACTAACTCTAGAGTCAATTTCCTTCATCTTTTCTTGGAATGAGTGTGGTGGCCATTTGAAGATTACATCTCCTCCTTATTTCTTCTTGGATGCCCTCCTTGTGAACACTATAGTAGATGGCTTTGTATGTTTGGTTATAATAGCCTTACCTTTCTTCTTTACTAGCTCTTCTTCTTCTGACTTTTCTTCATCTTCTACATCATCTTCCTCAATGTCATATCCTTTACCTTCAGTCACTAGGAGTGTGGTGCTAGTTTGTTTCAACTTTTCTATTCTCTTCTTCACTTTCTTGACCACCTGAGGGAGTTTTATCTCTAATTCAATTATAGTTTTTTCTTGCTCATATGTGCAAAAATATGTAGCTTTTGGATCAATGGGCTTATTTAATAATGCTTCAATGATATCCTTGGTTTCATCTATATTAACCTCATAACCTAGAGGCTTGACCCATACAATTCTTGGTCTAACTACTTGTATGTACACTTTATCACAATCAACCATGAAACAAATATCATCTTTGTAGTCTTCAACAAGTTTCTTTGGGATTTTGAATCTTTTATTCATCGTGTCCTTAAATGCATCAAAATAGTTATCTATTATACTAACATAGTCTTTTCCCATTTTTGCTATATACTCATTTAGTTAGTAAAGAACATGTACATCTTTTCTCCACATAACTATACCTTTTGATGGGAATAACTTTTTCATGAAGAAAATAGACAAGTTAAGAGTGATCCAAACTTACAAGGGTTGTTCTTTGAAGTTCATATGCTCTCCATATTCTTGTTGAATTGGTTCAACATCAACTCAGCAAGGTCAAATGACATATTTTTCTTGACCACTTTGAATGTGAGATCCACTGCTTCATAGGATACACTATTTAGATGAGTATATGTATATCTTATGTGTAATCACATGCATACCAAACTTCAATTCCATATCTGTAACACGACTAATCTTCATTCCCCTCCCATACCACTTGGCAATGGATTTCTTCTCCAATTTTACCTAACTTAGGGTTTTTGTCATTTTCTCCTTGGTTAGCATTGGAAGACCTATGATCCTATAAATCAATTTTATTTGTTATCAAAATAGAGTGCTCCAACCACAACTACCCATTATGCACATGGATGAGAATATTTTTGGACTAACCACCAACATTCCCCTTCAAGATCCATGACATGGATTAATTGGCTCCTATGTTCTATAAGTCTAGTGGTTTTATCAAACATTAATAGGTTGATCTTTTGGTGCAATGGAAACTCTAGCTTGTAACAAGTGGTATCAATGCTTGGTCATAGGTTTGAATCTTCTTGGGTAATGCTAAGGGGGGGATTGTTGGACTAACCACCAATGTTCCCCTTCAAGATTCATGACATGGGTTAACCACCTCCTGTGTTCTATAAGTCTAGTGATTGAATTGGGCATTAACAAGTCAGTCTTTTGGTGCAATGATAACTCTAGCTTGTAACAAATATATCTTATCCACTTAATCTAAAAATCTCGTTTCATTTGAGGTATGTGAGTTAAACCCTTCACTTCAAGGTGTTGATGTTCTAGTTTTAATACGCCATTCACACACAAATTTTCTAATGACTCATCCATTTCTAGATTTCCTATATATTGAATCAAATATCAAAAATGCAAACAAATATCATTAATCAACAGTACCTTATCTAGGATTTGAGATTGAGCACTGGTTGGATCTATTGTTTCAGCAACAATTAGACTAAGCTTGAAATTTGGTTCTTTCCATTCAACACCTAGAACCAACATTTCAAATCCTTTCTTTTCCTTGTTGCTAGTGGATGCCATCATTCAGTAGGGTTTGCAAAGACACAAAAATCTTCAACAGTAATTCACTAGGATCACTCAAATGCACTAAAATTGTTCTGCATAGATAGCTCTTGAAAATTCACAGTGGCAAATGAATTCAATTTTTCCTTTTTATCAAATTTTTCCTTTCAATTGCCATAAATGCCTAGTATTATCATTTGGATAATGGCATGTTTTCTTCCACTTGGATTGCATTGAATTCTTAGTAGAGTCATCCATGACTCGATGTCCATGCAAAAATCTTAGTAACTCCTGATTCTCGATAGGGTCTTGTAACCCATCCTCACTCAACAACAAATAGCATTTCTTGTGATACTCAGTGATCCCTTTGCATCTCAAATTTTGATATGGATCTTTCCATTCTATTGACTAGAACTAATGTAAGATGTTTGCTTCAATATCCTAGTTCTAGTTCTACTTGTAGTACATCAAGCAAAAATACTTGAGTCACCTAATTCTTGAGTGACACTTGCTTCATTGCTCAAACTAGTATTCTCAAAAGATTTTGGAATGCATTGCTGTCTCATCTTCTTTCTAATGTTATCAACTTTTTTCTTCTTTTCATCTTTAATTCTTCCAGTATTCATACAATTCTTGGCAAGATGACAAAGTTATATACAAGGAAAACATCTTCTGGTAGTGTCTCTTGTCCTCATGTGATGTTTTACACAATTCGTTCCAATGTGTCAAAATTCTCCACAACAATGAAATCTACACCAAGTGTTATAGTCCCAACCAAGTAAAACTTTTACAATCTATTTTTTTGGATTCAATATCTTAGTTTTGAATTCAAAGGATTTGTGCCCATGCTTCTTGCATTTGTGATGTTTTCATTCAAATTTAGGTTTCTCTTTGCATTCATTAGCTCTATGACCATGTTGATTGCAGTTGTAGCATTTTTCATTGAATTTATCTTTTCCATTGCTCCAACATTTGTTTGATATATGACTTAACTTACCATAATGACCACAAGTAGGTCTTTGATTCTTTTGAGCTCCTTGCTTGGATGATTCACCTTCTTCTATATATCCAATTCCTACTTTTCCATTTTCTTTGTATTGGATTTATTCATTTAGTTAATCTATCTCTTCTTGAGATTTTATCATTCTCTCATTTGTTTTCCTTTTAGTGTTTATATCATTTTATAATCTTTCATTCTTTGATCTTCGTTTCATGATTTCTTCATTTGCATTGGTGAGTTGATCAACGAAGTCTGCTTGCTGAAGGGATAGATGCTGAATTTTATTGTTCTTTCCTTCTATCTCTTATTTTTCTCTTCCATGACTTCACACAATCTTACTGATTGGATTTCTTACTCTCTTCTTAGCTTTCTTACTTCTTATTGAAGTGTACCATTCCTTTCTAATAGTTCTTTGATTGCTTCATTGGCGTCATCTAAATTGCTTTCTGAATGAATGTCATCAATTCTTTCTTCAATGTAGAGTTTGTCATTCATCTAAATTGCAAGATCTTTTCTTCTTTCCAAGGATTGAGATAGCTACTCCTTTTCTTTCTTGAGTTACCAAATAGCCAATTCCAAATCTAGCTTTTCATTGTCAATAGCCTTGTTGAGTCTAAATAGCTCCATAGCCTTTGATCTTTGCTCAAGCTGTTAAACTTTTTTCTGAGACCCATAGAGCTCTAATACAAACTTTTGGAAATATATATGATAGGATAAGTTACTAAGAGGGGAGGGATGAATTGGTAACCAATAAAAATTGATCCTTATTTACCATTTAATCCTTCATGTGTATTCTGATCTAATTGCATGCATGAAAACTAAAAGCATTAAAACATTCATAACACTTTGACACACAATATGGTGACCCAAAAACCTTCCAAATAGAAAGTAAAATTGGGGTGGTGATGATACCTACTACAGACACCCAAAAATTGGCAAAGACCTAAACTATGCAATTTCAATCAGTCAACACAAATTAAGGAGGAAATCAGAGGAACACAGCTGACTTTCAAATCAAGGATCGCGTTAGGTCATTAATTGATCTAATCATCTATCAAATCAATAAGACCTAAATCAACTTCAAAAAGAGGAGAAAAAACAATTCAAAATCATTAAATGAAATTCAAAAGGGAGAAAGAAAATAACAAACTTTTGAAAATAAATAGAAAATTTATTAAATCAATAAAGTCATTTATCCTCACAAAAGTGAAAATCCTGCTTTTACATTTACAAGAATTCAAAGAATTCTAATTTATCCTCAAAACTTAGTTTGTTGGACTCTTCCTCCTGGTCCCTTATGAGATATTTTTAATTTCACCTTCATCTTCCAATCAATGGTAAAAATATTGATTCTTACCCCAACCTCTTCCAAAATCCTACAAATAGTATGAAAATTCAAGAACTAAGGGACCCAAATTTTAGGCATCTGCGCTATCAACACATTCTAAGTTATCGCCTTTTAAGCATTGCCATTATAGCAAGTTCATGCTAGCTTGATAGCATTTAGATTTCTTTTAATGTTATTTAGTATCATTTTAGCACATTTTTAGCTCATTGTATACTTATTCAATAGCATTCTAGAATTGTTACACCATATAATCAGCATTTGGTCATAGATCTTGCATACATTCTTGTAGATCTGCATTTTAAGCATACTCCCATTTTAGAACTATCACTGAGATGCTAGTTTGAGGGTATTCTTAGTAGTTGTAGTTAGGGAAACATAAGATTTTCATAGAGTTTACATTCTAACAATGATTTATTGGGTTTAGTTTAGTTTGTTGTCACTTTATCTACACTTTGCATTAAAGTCTCATGAATACGTGAATATACCATTTACAAATTGGCACTCACTATGGGGCTTGAACTTAAAGGCTCTCTATTCTTCAATATTTCTTTCTAATATTCTTTTTTATTATTGTAGATCTATGTTTCTTGTTGGTTTCTTGTGCATATCTAATTATTTATAGGCTCTACAACATTTGGAAGCTTCATGACAACAAAAAAATACTCTCAAAAGCTTCCTCGAACACACAAAGGTTGGATTTGTAATTTTCTGACACTACAACACTTATGAACTATATTTTAACACTTCCAAACAAGATTTTATTGCATTTAAATATTTTTGTAGTGCTTTTGAACATTTATATAGTGCATTAAAACATTTCTATAGCACATTTAAATTTTCCCATAGAGCATTTGCCACTTTCTGTAGTACATTTACTAGTTTAAATAGTGCATATGATACAAACTATAATGTAAATGATCATTCTTGTAGTGCATCTGAGAAAAGTTCTAAACTACTAAATCTGACTTCTAGATCTAATTATCAGTTTCTTATAGGTCTCTTCTAGGCTAACAAGAACTCCTAGATTACTAATAGTAGGTGATATGAATGAAGACCCTCAGAAATGCACCTAGCATTTGCTAACATTGAACTAGGTAAGTGGACCTCAATCATTTTCAATTCAAAGTGTGGCATTTCTAAGTTCAAAATGTAGTGTAATAGAAACATTTGGTCTCACTATCCTAAATAGGAGTAGGCCTATGCTCTCAACTCTTTTGAGTTGATTAGAATGCTTGACCTTCTATGAAGATCAATTACAATTGAATGAAGAACAAACCCACACATAGCTTAACTAGGAGCCCCTTTGTCTTCTATAGTATAAGTGCTTGTAATTGAAAAATTGTGTCTACTATGTTTGGGAGGTTAGGATAGTAGGGATATGCTCTCAATCTCCTAAAGTGATAAAATTCCTAGACCTATTTGTGATTTCCATTTTTTTGCTTTCTAGTAGGAAGGATTACTTAGGCATAGAAAGGCTACTCGTCGAGTTGCCTTAGTAGGGTTGGTAATAGGGAACACCTTCCAATCTTGCATTCCCAATCAAATGTAGGTAATAGGAAACACCTTCCAATCTTGTGTTCCCAATCAAATTCAAGTCACCCATGTTTGCAATATAGACTTCATCTGGTAGTCCCATAAGGGATTGTGCCAAACCTCCTTAACATTGGTGGGAAGTTCTCTGTCACAAGAGAGGTAAATTCAAACATTTTTGGTTAAAAAACTAAAATCCACTAGTCACTAACTCTAGACAACCTTGTTAGGAAGCCCTTTTCTTCCATTTTCTAGGTGCATGCAATTTTATATTTTATTGTTGCTACTATTCTTAGATGTGTTTTAAAGCTTAATAACAAACTCCAGTTCAAGTCACAGTCCTTCCAAAAGACATAGTTATAAACTAATGTGAGAAACCAAGTTCAAAATAATAACACTACTAAAAGACTTTGGAATAACACATTTACTGCTCAAGACAACACATTTGGCCCATTTTGTGATGCATTTGAACTTTATTATAGCACATCTAACTGTAAAATAGTGCATCTAAAACTTTAAATAGTGCATTTTTCCTGCATAACAATGCATTTAAAGAATATAACAAAGAATATGCCAAATAAGATAGCGCATTTGAACATTTAAATAGTGCATATAATTGATGTAATAGCGCATTTGAGAAATCCTATAGTGAATTTGAGAAAAAACCTAAAACAAAAGCTATCTGCATGCATGACACTTGCAAACAAATGATAGATTAAGATACCCTTTTTCCTCATTAATATTATCCAAGACTAAGAGATCCTAAAGTTGACTATAATTAATTTTTAAACAAGTTATAAGTTCGCATTAGAGAATTTTAATCTAATAACCATTATTGCTTCACTTTGCATAGCAAGCTAGAAATGTCTGGAGATACACATCTATTCTCTACCTGACTTCGTAAAAGTGATATTATCTTATCAACATTTCCAAACATCTTATCAAACTTATCTTATTACTCCAAATGAATCACAGTCCAGAGAAACTCTCATATTGCAAAAATTCATGAGAGTTAGAGGAATCATATTTACATCCCATGTCATTGCATTAAACTAGTGTAGCCACAAAACCAAAATGATCACCTATATTTGTATGTGCCAGAATAGCCAACAAAACCATCAAACACAAAAAATCTCTAGATATTATTGAACCTATCACATTAACAAATTGTTCATCAAATACAATTACCCATGAGTCACCCCTATTCAACCAAAGTTCAAAACCCTTTTCCAAAATGGGTTCATCCAACATGTAGCATGAAAAGAGCATCAAAACTAAAGTTGAATATTTTTAGCAAAATTCTTAGTTTTTCGATATTATGGACAAGATACTTGAAAAACACAAAAAATGTTACATAATAGCATTAGCAAAACAAGGGGCAAAACTGTCATCCGACATTGATGTGGCCAATCTAAAATGAGATGAAGGAGAGTCACCCTTAAATATTGTCACACAAAAATTACAAGACCTACAATTGTAAATAGAAAGGATGAAGCAAGGAGAAATACAACATGCAAAATTTATCCTCAAAAAGGTGTGTCCTCTTCCATTTGATAAAAGCATTACATTCACACCTTTCCGTCAGAATGTGTAGATACCAAAATATGATAAATATTTTGCTACATCAGATCCACAAGATCATCTTAGATAATTCTATACCCTAAATATGAAGTTTTTCCATGACACGACTTACTTAATGTGTCTTTTTCCAAGGAGCCTTAGAGGGCAAGCCATGGAGTGGTTCTCCAAGCTATCCTCTAACATTAAAACCTTTGATCAACTAGCTTCCATTTTCATTTCTCACTATTCTTATAATATCGAAAGGGATGTTACGATGATCAATTTGTTTAACACAAAACAACTTCTCGGTGAATCATTCAAGGTCTTCCTATAGTGATAGGGATACACATTTCCCAAGTATCATAGAGACATACCAAATAAAGATAAGACCAACATCTTCCATAATAGTCTCTCAAAACCCATAAATTACTGGCTCCAACTCCAAGGACCTAAAGAATTTAAGACTACCTTAGAGAATTCTACTAAGGTAGAAGAGACCTTGATAAATAACAACATTATTAAATTATCAAAAGATAGTAAGGGTTTTTAAAACAATTCCACATAGACTCACAATTCCTTTGATTGGTCCATTGATAAGAAAAAGTCATGGTGGAGAAACAACAACAAAAACACCATCAATGATGGTGTGGTCAAGGCTAACCATGTTAAATTGCAAACCCAACCCCATCCAAATCAATCGTATCCTACCATCAACAACACCAATCCAAACACACCTTAACAAGGTAATGCTCATCCATTTTACTAACATAACATGACAAGTCCCTCGACATCTAATCAACAAGTCACTTATAATAAAGATCCTCCTCCATGAAGATATCACTCTTCCAAAATACCCAAGGAGTATATGCCTATTGGGGTTTCTTGTGAGAGTTCTTTACAAACTCTCTTGGCTGATGAATTCATTGTACTCCTCGATAAATTATCAAAATATGGTAAGGGTTTTCAAATAATTCAACATAGATTCATAATTCCTCTGATCAGTCATTGATAAACAAAAGTTATGATGGAGAAACAACAATAAAAACATCCTCAATGATGGGGTCGCTGAAGCTAACCATATTAAATCAAAAACCCAACCGCATCCAAATTAGTCATATCCTACCATCAGCAACACCAATCCAAACACACCTCGAGAAGATAATGCCTATCTATTTTACCAACATAACATGACAGTTCCTTCAACGTCTAATCAACAAGTCACTTATAATCAAGCTCCTCCTCCATGAAGATATGAGTCTTCTAATGTACCCAAGGAGTATATGCCTATTGGGGTGTCTTATGAGAGGGCTTTATAAACCCTCTTGGCTGATGAAATTATTGTACTCCCCAATTCCAAACCCTATGAACCGCAAGTCAATCCAAAGTGGTGGAATGACAAGCACATTTGTGCCTACCATCGAAACAAAGGGCACTTAAAAAAAATTGTTTCACCCTTAACAGGGGCATACAAAAATAATCAATGATGGAAATATCAAAGTTAATAACCTTAGCAACAATGAAGGCCATATGACATTCAAGATTCCTTTCATGAGTCATAAAAAGGGTGAATCCTCTAGAGCTAATTAGAATGCACCTCCTCATGATAAGGTTAATTATGCACATCACTATGATAACACCATCAACATGATCTTCAGATTTGATGACACTATAAATATCATCATAATTAAGGATAAAAATAAGAAACAAACATCAAATGTCATTACTTGAGGCCAAACCTCTAAAGTCATTTTACCAGGACCCATGAAAATTTTTGATCATGCAACTATGAGTTCCTCCTTGCTCAAATGCAACTTGGTCAACCAACTACTCAAAACCCCTACCCATATCTCCATTTTTTAGTTGTTGTAAATCTCACCTAAGCATAAAGAAATCATCTCCAAAGCCTTAGTGCCAAATGACCTTGATGTCACATTGAAGTGTTCATTTTTTGAAACATAGTTAAAAGATCTTTGGTTGATGGTGGGGTAAGACTAAACATTTGTACACTAAATTTGGTAAAAACCTTAGGGTATATAGAGGATTTTGTCAACCCCAAAAAAAATTCACCATTAAGACTTATGATGATGAGAAGAGATCCTCTAAGGACATGGTTATCCTACCAATCAGAGTAGGTCTAGTTGTGAATGAAACTATTTATCAAGTCTTATACTTACAATTAACTTATGCTATCCTATTAGGGAGACCACGGATTCACGACATGCAAGGCATTACCTCCACTTACCATCAATGTCTCAAATTTCCATACATGGGTCAAGAGGTAACCATACCCAGGATTAGAACCTTGCCCAATACTGTAATGCCTTTGTTCCTCATAACAGGGAAGAAATTGACACCCTAACAGATGACATCAGATGATCCACATCAATAGAAACTTCATGTTATACTAGCTAAAATAATGACCACTCATCTACATCAACTAAGGGTAAAGAGAAAGTTGGTTGTTCAAGCTCTTCCATTCCTTCACCATCATCATCAAAGAACCCCAATTAGTTACATTATGAAGAAATTGATAGGTTAATGAAGGAATTTGATAGGAAGTACAAACTTCAATGCAAAGAGGTAGGTGAGTACTCAAATTCCTTATTTGAACCCCCACTTTCTCTAGGGTCTCATGGAAAACTGTCATACACTAGTAGACTTTACCATGCACATTTTATCAAAGCAAGTAGAGTACCTCCAAGTTCGGTAGAAGAAATTAGTGAAAAAAATATTGACATCTTCCCTCACCAACATAGAAAAATTTTTGATTTAATGAAAAATATGGGATATGTGGGAGGTGATCCCTTAGGGAAAGGGAAAGGCATCATCGAACCCCTAGTAGCATAGTTTAGGTCCAACAGATCCAAAATAGAGGTGGGGTAAAATGAACAAGATAATGCACAGATCACTCCCATGTATTTTCCTAGACATAATGATTCCTTCTATTTCACTTTGTTGTGGGTGCCTAAAGAAATGGATGATAGCAATCAAAAAGTGGATGACATTAAAAATGTGAATTCATCCTTCCTAGATTCACATCACACAAGAGAACCACTCATGGACACCTATAATAACAAAGATGATGATGATTCCACCAAGTGGAAATGTGAATCATTATTTGAAGAGTCCATTCATGACAAAGAATATGATGTTGTTCACATTTTCATATCTAATGATTTTACTACATAAGGATCAACATCTCATCCAAATTTTACTTCACCAAGAGTCAAAGTACAATAGAACAACTTAGAAGCTACTAAAGAATAGGCATGTCACACCACATCATATGAGGACGATGAACATATTGAAGGGTTTTAGTTTCAAACCCTATTTCCTATTTTTTTTTAGTAGAAGCCAAAGATGACTGCTACAAGTTGCTTGTGAGCTCTACTTTTCCTGACACTCTAGAGGAAGCACATGCCATAGAACTAACTAATGCAACATATGATCCATCTAATGAGATCATGTCTTTACACCTTTTGGAACCCTTTCCATATTATGAATCACTCTCCCTAGTCCATCCCAAACTCATTGGCTGGGATACAATTGAGCCTCACCATATTCCCCATTTTGATAGTGACTACGATGCCTTCATCTACCTTAATGTAGTTGAACCATCTTGTCCACATAGAATAGAAGAAATGCACACAACTAGGTCTGATATCAATCATCTTAGTCATACTAGAATAGGCTGAGCATTTCATAGCTTTAATGACCACTCCCAGGTTGTGGCTAATCTTGAGAAAAAAATAGAAATATATAGAAGTGATGCATCTAAAGGTGAAAACTCAACTAAGGCACCCACAGATGGGATGATTGATACCTTACCCAAGTACTCCAAGGAAAGATCATCTATATTAATTAAACCAATTTAAAAGATCAACATTGGTATAGAGAAGGAACCAAGGATCATCTATTTGGCATTGTCTTTAAGCACAAAAAAAAGAAGTGCATTCATTCACTTCTTCAAAGAGAGGTAAATAAAATTTGCATGGTCTTATGTAGACATGCTAGGATTAGACCTAACTTTAATCCTCCATCACCTCAACATTTCTCTAGAAGTCAAGTTAGTTAAGAAAATGCTCAAGAAAATGCATCCCCACAAAGCTCTGCTAGTCAAAGAAGAATTAGGAGAATTGATTAGCACCAACTTCATCCAACCCTTAGCATATGTGTCATGGATATAAAACATTGTGACTATATTAAAGAAAGGTGGTAGCATACACATCTACATTAATTTTTAGGATGTAAATAAAGAATGTTCTAAAGATGATTTCCCCCTTTCCAATATTGACACCATTATAGATCTAACAATAGGCCATTCCATGTTTTCACTCATGGATGGATTTTTAGGGTATAATTAGATTAGAATAGTACCAAAGGACCAAGATAAAACAACCTTTACTTGTGCATGGGACATGTTTTGCTGGAATGTGATGCCCTTTGGGCTAAAGAATAGAGGGACCACATATCAACAATCCATGACCATTATCTTTCATGACATGATGCACATCTTTATGAAAGATTATGTAGATGATATCCTTGCCAAATCTCATACTTGAGAAGAACATCTCCCCATCTTAGAAAATTTATTTACCCACCTAATAGCATTCAAAGTTAGGCTAAATCCAAAGAAATTTTTTTTCAGCATCAAATCTAGCAAACTTCTAGGATACATTGTCTCGGCCAAAAGAATAGAAGTTGATCCTGAAAAGACACTGGCCATAGTCAACATGCAACCTCTGAAGAACCTGTGTTAGCTAAATTCTCTTCAAGGAATACTTCAATTAGTCTATCATTTCATTTCCTAGTTAAAAAAAAAGTGTGTGCCTTTCACCCACTTACTACTCAAGGACATAATTTTTAAATGGGATGATTAGTGTCAAAAGGATTCCATTTTACTCAAAAATGATTTGATGAATCTACCCATGTTAGTGCCTCTAGTATCACATAAATAATTGTTGATATATATTTCCCTAAAAAATAAATCAATTGGAGCCCTCTTAGCAAAAGAAAATGACAAAGGAAAAGAAAGGGCCATTCACACCCTGGCAGACTATTAGCTCAATTACTCCTTTATTGAAGAGGCTTGTTTAGCTATAGTTTTTTCTTTCCAAAAGCTACTCCATAATATTTTGACACATAAGGTCACACTCATCTCCAAGATTGATCCCCTCAAATATCTTCTCAAAAAAACAAAATTAATAGGTTGATTGGTCAAGTGGCTGATGATCCTATGTGGGTATGATATTGAGTATGTTGATAGGAAAGCAATACAAGGACGGGCCATTATCAATCAATTGGAAGATGTGCCTATAGAGAGACCAAATCCTATGTTAGCTAATTTCCAAATACATACATTCTTCAAATAGAGCTAATAACTTAGAATTTCTATTTTGATGGTTCTTACACACACCATGATTCAAGTGCTAGTATTTTGCTCATTATGCCTCTAGGAGTTACCATACCCATATCCTAAAAACTATTTTTCCCTTGCACCAACAACATGGTAGAATATGAAGCCTTGTTCTTATGCCTCAAACTAGCTTTAGAATGGAAAGTAATAGTGCTAGAAGTTTATGGAGATTCCTAGATGATCATCAATCAAGTCATTGACACATATAAGACCAAAGATGAAAAGTTATTTCCTTATAAACATATGGATGACACACTTAAGGCATGTTTTGTTCATACCACTTTTGAACAAACTCCTAGAGATAAGAATAGAGTGGTAGATACCATGGCCACCTTGGCCTCCTTTCTTTAGTTACCAAAGCGACATGAGTGGTATGAGTTCTTAGTAGAAGAGGTGGTTCAACCTGAGTTTACTCAACTTGATTCCCTTATCATTTGTCATTTAGACACTCTCAATTCCCTCTGGTATAACTCCATCATCACCTACCTCTATGATAACACCATCCCCTCCAATTTCTCATGTAATAAAAGATGCAATTTCATTTGATATATCTCACGCTACACTTTGGTGGCTTATATGTTGTATAAGAAGGGTCTTGGTGGTACTTTATTTATATGTCTTGAAAAGGATGAGCTGAGAATCACTCTACAAGAAGTCCATGTAGGGATCTATGGCTCACACTCTAGTGTATCTACAATAGCAAAGAAGATTCTTAGGATGGGTTATTTTTGGCCAACCATGGAAAAGGATTCTATCAACTATGTTAAAACTTGCAAAAAGTGTCAAATCTATTGTAACCTTATTCACATGCTATCCCAGGAGCTCAACCCTTTGGCCACACCATGGATTTTTTATTAGTGGGATTTCAATTTAATTGGATCCATCAACCCACCTTTAACTTGTAGACATAAATGGATTATAATCACAATAGAATACTTCACCAAGTGGATTGAAGTGGTGCCACTTACTGACTCTATGGGAAAGAAAATCTCTTCCTTCATTCTAAACCATATCATCTGTAGGTTTGGAATACCTCATGCCATTCTCACAGATAATGGCTTGTACTTTAAGAATCAAATAATTGAAATAATGTGAAAAATTTTCACATTGTACACCATTCCTCATCAATTTATTGTCCCCATGGCAATCGCCAAGTAGAGGCCACCAACAAGACCATTATCAACATTCTCAAAAGAATTGTCAATGACATTGGTAGAGATTGGCATTTACAGCTGAACCCCACCCTCTAGGCCTAAAATATGAGTGTTTAGACACTTACAGGTGCAACACCCTTCTCCTTGGTTTATGGTTATGAGGCCATTCTTCTTTAGAGGTTGAGATCCCATCCTTGAGAGTTACTCTTTTTTATATCTTATCAAATGAGGACTACAAAGTGACCTATCTAGAGCAACTAGAATTATTGGAAGAACATTAATGTACGATACATAAAAACCTCAATGTATCAAAATAGGTTATCCAGACATTACAAAAAAAAGGTCAAACCCCATGTCTTTTGGGTTAGTGACCTAGTCCTCTGAGAAAACCCTAAGAACTAAGCTACTAGGGAAAAGAAAGGGAAATGGGAGGCCAACTAGATGGTCCCTACATTATCACAAAATCTTTTGGGACTAGTACTTATAGACTTTTAGATTGTGATGGCAAAGACCTAGTAGAACCCATCAACAAAATCCATCTCAAAAGGTCTTATGTCTAGATCTTTGAGAAACACCCCATCATCAAAAACACCAAAACATCAAAAACACCAGAAAAACCAAAAAAAATAACAAAAAATAAAAACAAAAGAAAACTGGTACAAAAGAAATGAGAAATGACACCTTTGGTTTGAAAAGGAGTGAAAGATAGCACCTGTGGACTTCCCTAAACAATACAAGTCCTTCAATGCAAAAAGAAAATCAAGACAAAACTCAAGCAACTTCCTCAGATATAAAGTTTTCTTGTTTGTGGCTTGCCTAGCATAGTTGAGCTAATTTTAGACATACCTAATTGATAAAAAATTGTGGGTTACAATTTCATGGTTTCTTGGCATCAGACACAATTCACAGTAGTAGAGACAATCAATACAATAGCAAGAAAGAGAAGATTAACAAATCAGGAGAAACATGGAGTTAGATTATGTATTGAGATACCATAAACATGAATTGAAGCAAAATTAATGCACATCTCAACTATATGCCATGACCAATAATTTCCAATATCCACTTTAGCTTTTATTCAATCCTTTTGATGTTCTGAAGATCCTTTTTTCCTCCATCGTCTCCAATGTAGCTCCTTGAGCCCACTCTTATCCCTTTTGGCCCACTTTGGTCTCATTGACTCTTTAGGTGCCTTCACCTAGTCTGGATTATCCCCATATTCCAACAAATCTCACTCACATCCCCATTTCACTCCCACCAATTGAAAATTATCAAAAATTATTTTAAAAAATAAAAAATTATCAAAAAAATTCAAAATTTGATAAAAATGATCAAAAACATTCAAAATTGTCAAAAATTATTTTAAAAAATTCAAAAATTGTCATATTTTTTATTATCAAAATTTATCACAAACATTCAATATTTGTCAAAATTTGCCAAAAACATTCAAAAGGGGGTAATAATTGCCAAAAATAGCCAAAAATCTTGAAAAATTAACAATAGCCCAAAATTCTATTCAAACATGGTCCACTTCAACTTAAATGGGCTATTTAATTATGCATAAATTATTGATGTATTTTCAAACCAATGACCCATTGATTTCATGTTGAACTAGTGTCCATCTATAATGACCACTCGTTGAGATAGGTTTGCGTACCTCGACTAGTTTTATATGAAATCAATGGTGAGGCCCACTATATTGAAAAATATTTAAATATTTGATAGCATGTTTTATGGCTCCCTTGTCTCTTGCCAAACAATAAAAAGTGCCTAAATGACATCAAGAAGTAGCATAGTTAGGTCCTAAAACACCTAACTGGGCTTTGGAAAATCTGGCACAATGCGAATAGCACAAGAGGCTCTGGTAGAATCCCCTCTTTCTTCCTTTGTCAAGAACAATAGTCTCCAATAGATTATTAGTCTTATTTATGTTGTAGTGGCCACAATTGCTTTAGATCCCCTAAAAAGTATATCAATGCTATCTCGAAAGGCCCAAATATTTGTCAGACTCTTTCATCATCGCCTAATAGGGGTTATAGAATAAGTATGTGTAAGTTTGAGAGATCATCGTGATCCCCTCTCCTCTTAGGCCCTCAAGTGCCTTTTACAAGGCCCTTAAAATGCCTTAGTAGGCCAAAGTACCTTTTTCAAGGCCCTCAAGCACCTTTTTAGGCCCTTAAAATGTCTTTTTAGGCCAAAACACCATTTTAAAGGCCATGTAGCACCTTTTTAGACCAAATCACATTTTTCAAGGCCATGTTTCACCCTTTCAGCCCCTAAAGCATCTTTTAAAGCCCAAAACACCTTTTAAAGGGCCCTATTTTGTCTTTTAAGGATTCCACAATGACTATGTTAGCCCTTGAATGCTTTTTCTAGGCCCCAGGCACCTTTTTCAAGGTCCAAACATCCTTTCCAAACCCTCAAGCACCTTTTTCAAGGTCTCACTTGACCTCTTTTTGCCATCAAAGCCTCCTGTATGTCCAAATGTCTTTTGACAAGCCTTGTGAGCATTTGTCTCAACACACACCTAGAGAAAAGTCCCCACTTATGGTTTTAAGCTTTTTTGTAAAGGCTATCAAAATATACAAAATTGTAACTCACAATTTTTGGTTTAAACTTTCCTACTTTTTCCACCTTAAACATCACAGCTCTCCAAATGTTACACAAGTTTGTACTCATCTTTCATTGAGAGCCTACATAGACATACAATTAAAATTCTTTCTTCCTCTATAGTTCATATTATTCCCACTTTTACAGAGATTGACACCTTTCCAAATATTTGCCAAAATCCCAAAAAACTTCAAATATATCTATCAAAAACCCCAAATATTCAAATATCTATCAACAACCCCAAAAGCATCTACATATTCCTCAAAATACTAAAAACATCCAAATACTTACCAAAATATTTTTAAAAAAACATGACAATGTTCATTGGGTACATTAACATCAATACCAGTTGTCCTTTCTCTTGTCACCAACACAAAACTATTAGTATATTATAATGATAATGACAACATTGCATTCAAATTGATGTATGGTAGATCATTTATTTTGGTCTCCCTGAGGGAGGTGGTAGGATAGGGTGTCCAATCAATGGTATTTCTTCAGGCCCTGCTCCAAAAGAAGAAACCCCTAGTGTCAATCCTCTATGTATCCATACTACATCCATCAGAATAAAAAACCTACCACTGCATAATTTTAAATTCAATAGTTGTGTAAATTCCCTATCCACGAACTGCATCTCCCACTTGTTCTCATTAGGGAATGCCTGATGATAAAGTCCCATATAATAAGTGGCTTCCTAGTGTACCTTCACCATCCATTGTATATCCATGAACACATTCTCCACCAACTTATTTATTCCTAGCACAGTGATTGCTCATTGGGCCACATCCCACTCCTATTGCATTTAATCAATCTCCATTCACCAACACTCCATGTCCACTTTTGTCTTACCCAGCCACATTTGTAACTATCTTACCTTTAACTCACTCAATGTAGATAACCACTCCTATAGCTTTAATGACAAGGTGTTTTATTTTACAATGGCCTCCTAAATGACTCAGACTGTGACTATTGTAACACCAACTCATTTTGCATGGTCTCCAAACTTGCTAATGCCATCTTTAGGGATTCTTGCAATCTCTGAGCTCATGACCGCTCTGCTCACATTCTTGCATCATTTCCCTCTACTCACAATTACTCTACCCATAGTTCCACTTCTAATGATTGCACCTGTGCCTATTTTATATTCACCACCATTTGAAGGTTTCTCACCTCTATTTGTGCTCCATCTTCCCATGCTCTACCCCACTAAAAATGTGACTTCCTGCTTCACATTTTGTACCTAAATTCTCTCTATAGCCAACATTCTCTATAATTCTTCCATGTCACTTGATGATTGATCTTCATTCCCCACCTTTAGCCATGGCTTCTTTGCATTCACACTACTTTCTTCTCCTTCCATTAACACTTTTCTTGGAATCCTAAGACTAATCAATTGATGTTCTCCACTCATCACCCCACCCACACTAATGTCTTCCACCTCCCTCAGAGATTTTCCCATAGAATTTTCAAGAGATTTTATCTCCTCCACCTCCTTTTTTGCTCTTGAAAAACTCTTTGTCATCTCAGGTAGACTATTCTTCCCCTACATCATCTTCTCATCATCCAATACCACTTGCAATGCCTATTGCACTATAGTCACTGACAACATCATTAACACTAACAAGGGAGTTTTTTCTACCTTAAACCCCATCCTGTGTGACTTGATTCACCCTACCCCTTAACTAATGCTGGAAGTTTGGACTGATATGCCAGTTCCCCAAAGGTCCACTAACTGCACCTCACTCTTTGCCCTTTCCTAATCCATCTTCCTTGGCTAGCCTCACCCTCTTGTTATGACTGATTTGGTGAGCCTGACATGCTTTCACTTACACACTTCCTCAGACTTCTTAATAAACATGATGACCATGTTATACTCTTCACCTTACTTCATTCCATCTACATGGTATCTGCCTATTTATGGACGATGCTCACCCAAACTCATTCTTTGTTGGCCTTACCATGTGTTCACTCTCTACATCCTAGCGTACTAGTACCAGGTACACTTGACACTTATCTCTGACACTAGACACCCTAATTCATGTCAACATATATTGCCAGATAGGATCTATTTCTAAATTGCCACTACCACATCCCCCACTTTGTTATCAGACATGTACATCAGTTTCTTCTAGGGAGAATTGAATAAACTTGACACTATTGCACACAAATGTCCTCACTCCTGGTCAACAAATAATGGGTTTTTCTACTATTATGTGCTTCTAGTACCTCAATGATGTAATTGACTAGAGGTGCTAGGATGAAGTCATGATATTTTAATTGCCTTTGGTTTTCACTATTCAACTCTAGTGATCCTCTAATTTCATGCATTATTAGTGTCCACTTCTAAGCACCTCATCTTGTTTGGAAGGCCACATGTACCTTGACCAATTTTGTACAATATCTTAGGTGAGGTCTTTTATGTGACATCTAACTATTTGCATTATTTTTTCTATTTACTATGGCTATAACATTTTTTTTAGTAAGTTGTCATAGTTTTCACATATGTAGTTCTTGTTTGGTGGTACTTCTCAACGTGATGTAGTATTCATATCACCAGAGCTAAGCTAGTGGTGGTTGTACTTGGTCACCTTTATTAAATGCTCTATGGTGATAGTTAATTTGCATCTCTTTACACTAACAATGAGAGGTAGTTGCATTCATTTAGTTTTCATTTTCATTTGGGTCTCTTGAAAACACATGGTTGACACATAAATCAAGATAAAACATGCACACATCTCATTAATAGTGATCAACAAAAAGGCTAAACAATTTGAGTAAGGTTATACAACAATAGGTCACAAACCAACCTACTCGTGCATAGTTAACACTCTACTATTGTGGAGTGGATCTCATCACAATACTACCACCTTCCATCACACTTGATTCTTTCCTATCCACCTATTACATTATGTAACCTTCAAATATAAAATAATTATAGTAACTAATCTGTTACATCATTCATCACATCTTATGTATTCCCCTCTTTATCCATTTGGGATCTCAAGTTTCATTTTTTGGCTTTTGAATCTCAAACGTTGTGTCCACTCCCACGTCTTTTCATCTCTAGCACATTCATTTCCTTCCATTTTTTCAATATCATTCCCTTCATTTTATCTCATTATGTTTACCTCATTTTCATATCTCCTTTACAAATTTCATTGCATTCCCATTTCATTTATTACATTCCATTTTATCATATCTCATTCCATTACATTTCCTCACATTTCCATTGCATTTTACCATTTTTCAGTCCATTACATTTTATCAAATTTCCATTTGATTTCACATTCATTTATTACATACTACCTTTCATTTCATTTAATCACATTACATCTCATTTCATCACATTTCATTACATTAAATTTCATTTCATTACAATTCATATTATTACATCACATTGCATCACATCAAATTTCATTTCACCATATTTCATTTTATTTCATTATATTCACACTATTACATTACATTTTTATTCATCGCATTTTATTTCACTCATTCATTTAATTACTTCATTCAATACCCACATATCATGCTATCCATATACTACATTAATCATTTTTTTGTAGAAGCACCTAATATACAAGAAATGAGGAGGTTAATATTTCTAATGTGAGATATTTGAATTCATTTGAGTCCTTTGAGTCAAGATGTAAAGGCTAGACAAAAATAATGATCAATAATGTCAAAATGATCAATAATGTCAAAATGGTCATTAATATGTGAATGGAACTATATGTATCCATATAAAGTCATTTGAGTCATAGGTGTAATCTAGTTTGGGCTTATACAAAAATTGTAATAGAAAAATGCATAAAGTGCACAAAAGGTTGTGCAAACAAATGCATAATGTTGTAAAGGGCTAAAATAATGTAATAAGTTGGTTTTAAAAGTGGATGGGAAGTTTTGAACTACCAAAACTACTATAAAAATATTATAATGGTCATTCAGAGAGAGAAAGAGAGAGAGAGAGAGAGAGAGAGAGAGAGAGAGAGAGAGAGAGAGAGAGAGAGAGAGAGAGAGAGAGAGAGAGGAAAGACATCAATTTAGAAAATTTGAGTATTCAAAACTTATTATTTTGATTGGTTTCTTGCATTTAGTCTCAATTTCTAGGCCTTATATGGCCATGTATAGCCTGGAAACTCTAAAAATTAGAAATGAATAGATAAATTTACGAATCCTCTTTCTCATGCTTTTGGTTTGGATTAATTTCAGCAAGTTTTGAAAAAGTTATGCAAGTTTTGGAAAAAGTTGTTATTTTCCAATTTAAGGATGCCTAACCATAGTTAGATTGAAATTTTTGGTATAGGAAGATTATGATAAATCAGGAACTAAATATATATGAATTAGGTTTCATTTCTAATTGGTTTAGGTCTTTTTTATTCCTATTTGTAAAAGTTATGTGTATTTGAGTGAAGACTATTTTTTACAAATCTCTATTGGAGTTACAATCAAAGATATATTATTATAGAATGATTTATGGATTGAAAAAATTTATGGCTTATATTTTAGGAAACTAGAATCATACAAGATTGAGTGGAAATTAGTTTGGTATGATTTTGACTTCTCTTGAAAAAGTTATTTGATGCCCTAGGCAGGGTTACCAGTTTTACTTCTAGTTTTTGACAGAAAATATGGGTATTGGTAGAGAGACCATAACTTTTAATTTGTTTATTGGATTTGAATCATCTTGGGATATGTTTGAGAAGTATTAATTGGAGAAAATTCCTCCAAAATTTTTTGAAAGAAAATCTCATATTTGAAATTTATGAGTAATTTATTTGGATATAGAAATTAGATTGTGTGGATGGGGATATTGACTTACTTGCCTAAATGTAAGGGTTCTCTATTGAAGTCTTTGAGATGTACTTAGTTACTTGAGGGTGAATATGGAGGGCTTTGCATCACATTCACACATATATCAATATCTACTACTATCATATCCATCAAATCATACCATCACATGCATACATTAGTCCATGATATAACAAGTGCACATGTCTGAACATCAAAATGCTTGAATATCTCATAAATCAATAGATAAAAAAATATCTCAAAAGGATTACATCAACATGAATATAAAATGTACTACATAAAAAAAATCATCCAAATTATCACATGACATGAACATAACAAGGTCACAAAAGTATATCCACATGAACATCACAAGGTCCCATATACATTAGCATGACTTTTCAATGGTCCTCATCAATAACAAAACATATGATAAGTACTATAATGACAAATGATATGTAATCATCCATGTGTATCATTTCCTACATCATCTATATGTGGCTAATCCAAAGGTCCCTACTCACCAGGAGCACTCCTATCCTCTTGTGGAACCTGATCGATCACATTTATTATCATTGTGATATGTATAGTTGTGGTAATTTGACTAGTAGCTCCATCTATCCTTGGTGGTGGTGGTGGCCTTGGTGTCATTGATGCTATAAAATCCTATAGTGTACTCATCAACTCACCCATTTGAGCCTTCATGGTACTCATTTGAGTCTCTATATCTATGGATCCTCTTGCCCTCTTTGATGGTGGTTACACATCCAAAAGAACTTGCTACTAACACTATGGATGCAAATCATGTGGATCTCTGATGGGAACTTGTACTTCCAACCTTTGTCACTAAATAAACTACACATCATCAGGTAACCTAACCCTAGCATGCTCTATCTTGCCGTCTCCAGCACCACTATTACACTGAATTGATCTTGCACCACTTCCAATACATCTAGTCATCCTCAATCCACTATAGCCATAGATCCCTCCAAACCTCCCTACACTCACATCTACTTGCCTATGCACTAGACCACATGCAATAACCCTCTATGGCAGTACCATTGCTACTTGGCCTTGACCTCCATATCTCTCCTATGCTTTAACTACACCTCTAGCTCTCCCTCTAGCATGACACATCCCTCTACCTCTCCCCCAACCACCATCCTCATCCCCATCCTCTCCTCCACTCAAATTCTCATCATTACTAGGAATAGGCTCTACTCGATCCATGTATCTCAAGAACAAATGCTCATAAAACCATCATGCATAGTCTCCCTCCATCCCTACATCTACCTCTCCGTATCTCAATGACCGTGGCTATTACATATCTATGATCTGGAGAAAGGCCTATAGGCAAGTATCATACTCCAAGGTCAGTTCCCATATTGCCCTCTCTAACTAAACTTGAGCATAATGTGTTGATTCCTATGGCATGCCTTGCCAAAGTGTCTCACAACCTACCTGAAACATAATTGCTCTACCACCACAGGAACCTAGCCAAGAAAATATCTCAAGACAAAGAAATATACAATCTCATCATCGTCCTAGGCTCATGACTTAGTAAACCTCTGTGGTCTCCATATGACCTCATCAATGTCATCCAATATCCATCGCCAATACTCTGTCTTGCCAAGATGGGGCTACATAATCACACCTAAATAAGTGTATATGTAGGGCATCTCCTATGTATGCTATCACACACAAATTGGGTGAGTGATGGGTAGATGTTACCATGTCCATAGGTATAACAATATCACCCCTTCTAACAGTGATGAGGCCCCATAATATACAACCTGATGAAAATCATGATATAAGTGGGCCAATATGTAGCCATCCCATGCAAATCTATATGGTTGATCAATCATGTCCTATATAAAATGGCCCCATCCAACCAGACATCACTACCCTTCTCTATTTGGAAAACAAATGATCCTATTAATCTAGAAAAAACTACTAGCAACAACTCATACTGCAACATCTAGAACCATGATACACTATTATTACCAATGTTATCATCTCCAAAAAAATCTCTAAATGTAGTTGCCATCTATAGTCTAATCATAGTACACTAGGTCTCCTACTATTGGGATCTATAATAATTGATACATATCCTCAAGAGTCATGGTCATCTCACCCATGGGAAGGTGAAAGGTGTTGTGGTCTAAGTGCCATCGCTTGACCATAGCTATCAATAGCCCTCTGTTCACTCAGAACTAGGGCATCTATAATAAATAGGTGAAATGAAATCTATAATAACCTTCATCTCCCTAGCTGACAATCTTCCTACAAATTCTAGGGGTCATGGATACAATCCTTGCACCATGAGATTTCACCCATGTACCTATTTTCATCAAATGATCAAACAACAACATCAGTTTTCATCCCAAGTGATCATCATACATCAGTCTACTATCAATATCTAGCTAATCAACTACTAATTCTATCTTGGACCTATTAATTTTCCTTCTCTATCTTGAGTTGGACATGTTTGTTTTCCCTACTCTATATCTAGAGTTGGGGCATCATTCTTTATCTATCTATCATTAGATTGATCCTAAGACATCACTTTATGACTACCTAATTGTTATTGTTTGCTTTTTGTGACAAATCACTACCTGTCATACCTAGAATCTAGTTGTTTGTGTTATCTTACACTAAAATAGGGCTTTATTGTTGGTTTTTCCTTTCAAATCTCCATTAGTTCCATTTTAACAACCACATGCACTTCAAAATTCATTTGTGCTATTTCTTGAGACATATGCACTACTAGATCAAATGGATGTGCTAAAACTAACATATGTGCTATTAAAACAATCAAAAGTGCTATTCCATATATCGAATGTGCTATGGGGTGGCCAAGCACTATCATAAAGATCATATGCACTATTTCAAAATACATAAGCACTATTAGAATTAGAAACATTAAAATACCATTCATATGTGCTACAAGATCAATCAAATGCATCTAAAAATTCAAATGCACTATTTAAATCTATATATGTGCTATTATTGCACGATTATTCTGCTGAATGCACTATTTTGCTCCTAAGGTAGGGTTTCATATGCACTAATTCATTCTATGTATGTGCTAAAATATTGTTTGAATATTCCATAACATTTCAAATATGCTAAAGGAACAGGTAAATATGCTAAGACATCTAAACCACCACATTTATAACAAAAATTTGTACAAAATTCAAAAAACTCAAGTAGAAATGCAACAATTTTAAAAATAGAGGATCTTGTTGACTTATTGGGGCATTGTAGTCAGGTAGACACTTGTACCTATGACCCATCTTGAATCTTTGTACTCATAAAGGAACCACCATTCTTGCTAGCTCAGAGCTCCAAATCACGAAATGTAAAAGGGGAGTGTGAGAATGATAAGGGTAAAAGGTCTTTTGATCTATTTAACCCTCCTTAGGGGCATTTATCTCACCTTTTGGCTCTATTTACCCAACATTGGAACATTTTTCTCACTTTCACGAATTGGGTATTGTCTTAAACCAACTTGATCATCTTCATTTATCAATTATCAAACATTTGAGAAATAAAATTGGAACCTTCATATATTGTGCTCATTCACTTTTTTTCCAGTTTCATTTCTAAGGGGGTAGTATATCCATATTAGACTAAAGCATCAAATTTTTTTTAAAAAAGAAAAAATGTTCTACCCAAGAAAAATTTCAAACATCAAATTAAACAAAACTAGGGTATCTAAGGAAAAATACTGCAACATCAATCAATAAAATCAATGATAATCAGACATCAAGTCATCGACGATCAGACATCAAGCCATTAATAATCAGACACCATGACAACCAAAAAACATCAAAATATCATCGAACATACATGCAATCATAAGAGTTTGACCTAAAATTATAGAATCAAGACAATCTTTGAACTAATATACTTCATATATTAGCTCAAAGAGGGGCATTTATAGGCACCCAAAAATTGTCAAAGACTTAAAATATGCAATTTTGATCAATCAACACAAATTAAGAAGGAAATGAGAGGAACACAATAGAATTTTAGATCAAGGATCACATCAACTCATTAATCAATCAAATCATTTATCAAATCAATAAGACCTAAATCAACCTCAAAAAGAGGAGAATAACAATTCAAAATCATAAAATGAAATTCAAAAGGGAGAAAGAAAATGACAAACTTTTCAAAATAAATAGAATATTTATTAAATCAATAAAGTCATTTATCCTCACAAAAGTGAAAATCCTCCTTTTACATTTAAAAGAATTGAAAATATCCTCATTTATCCTCAAAACAAAGTCTATTGGACTCTTCCTCCTAGTCCCTTATGAGATATTTTTAATTTCACCTCCATCCACTAGTCAAAGGTAAAAATCTTGATTCTTACCCCAACCCCTTCCGAAATCCTATAAATATGAGGAAAATTCAAGAACTAAAGGACCCATGTTCTAGGCATCCACACTATAGGCACATTCTAAGTTATCACCTTTTTAGCATTGTCATTATAGAAAGGTCATGTCATTTTGATAGCATTTAGCTTTCTTTTCATGTTATTTAGTATCATTTTAGCACATGCTTAGTTCAATGTATACTCATTTAATAGAATTCTAGAGTTGTTGCACCATATAATTGGCATTTAGTCATATATCTTGCATAGATTCTTGTAGATCTACATTTTAAGCATACTCCCATTCTAGAAATGTCACTAATATGTTGGTCTGAGAGAATTCTTAGCAGTTATAGTTAGGAAAACATTAGATGCTCGTAGAGTTTACATTTTGACAATGATTTCTTGGGTTTAGTTTAGATCATTGTCATTTTATCTACACTCTGCATTAACGTCTCATGAATACATGAATATATTGTGTACACCCACAAGCTTTAGTACTATGGTATAAAGTTGCCCTATTAAGGCTTACAATGATCACTTCTAATGATCTACCCTATTAGGAGCAATAAGGACTACTATGTCCACTTTGCAAAAAGATTTACAAACATACAATAAAGTATGTACTCGGTAAAGATATTTACAAAAGATTATTAAGTCTACCTTGTGAAAGGATTTAATTGGTCCACCTATTAGGATGAAATAGTGGCTGATCTTTGATCTGCAACTTGGTTTGCTAAATGAGATTCCTTTGAGTGTAATTATCACCTTGTTGTGATAGATAAATATTTTCTTCTCCTTATATTGGTGTAACTTTTTTACTTCACACTTCTTCTCTTCTCTACCTATTACATTACTTTCATACTTCTCTTGGATGTGATACAATATATTACATATATACCAATCCAAATTATAATTCAACAAAGTTAGCTACAATATGAGTTTACAAAAAATACACAAAGTCAGTCCAACTACAAGAACTCAGGTTTTGAAGGCTAGCTCTGTGAGGTTCTGATACTCAACATCCACTGTCAATACTTAGCATCATCATGCACTTGGTAGACATAGAAGCTAGGTCCATACTGATCACTTCCAAGTAGTCTGAAATTAGTCTGCACTAGTGAATCAGTGAATACTACAAAACTCGATATATTAACCAAATCACTTGATTCACACTACATAGCTCGATCAATGCTATTACTACGAGCTTAGTATAAATTGAATCACTTGGTTAAAATTGAGTGGTTTGGTTAACACTAGATTCACATCACTATAACTATGAACTTGATAAGCACTACACAACTCATTTTGCATTGAGAAACTTAGTAAACACTAAGAAGCTTGGTTTAGATTGAAAATCACCAACCTAGTAAAAATTGCTCGACACAAACTCAATGTTTTTCCTTGGATTTGGTAGGAACTATGGAACTTAGTAGAGTATAAAATACTTGGTTAACACTATTAACTATACAATACACTTAGTAGATACTATCTAAATAAGTGTGTGTCACTAATAACAAACCTAACTACAATGTCAACAAATTGGGAGTGGGATATTTTCCCAATTCCCATGTAAATTCTAAAGAGCTAAATGTGCATGTATAGGTCTATTTTCTTAAGGTATTTTATAGTATGTTTTATTAGTTTTTTCTTCTCTTCCCTAATATGATGTTATGAATATTAGTTTGGCAGAGATTTGATTTTACTTTCATGGACCTATTTGGAAATCACTTGAATAATTACTTAACACATGAAATGCATTTGAAACAAGAATCAAATATGAAACCTATACATTTGTTTTTTTCTTTCAATAATGGAACTAAAAATGATATTTCTCATTGACTTATTACATATTTAATTCTCCTTACATAATCAATTCATTGAAATGCATTATCTTAAATTGTCTCTTGATTCAAATGAACAAAATGCAACAATATATGTACATTTCCCAAGTATAAAAATAGATGGCTATCCCTAAATGAGTACATTCCATAATCAAACTATGATATAAAAATATCTCTTTTTCATCACATCTAAATTCATAATCTAAAATTTTACAATAAAATCACATATGGTCATGTTCCCAAATTCTTCCTTCCTTTCATGGATACATTTTTCACCACAATGTAGATAGGATGATAATCTCACTTTTACAATGCATTATAGAGAGACATAAATGAAGGGTTCAACTTTTATAATGCAAAATACAACAACATGGAGAAGGATTCCATCCCTTCAAATACATTACAAAATTACACCTCCCTTCCTTACTACAAAGAAATCATTCATTGCAACAACATGAGTAAGATGGAGAGAGATTCTCCAATACATGTATAATGTACAATGATACGTTTTCACCATCAAACAACATCTACAATATGAACTTTCTAAGTTTTCCATTGCTCCCTTGAGCACAAAATCTACAAATACATCACAAAAAGACAAAAAATACCATGGGTACTCTCCTCCCAACCATGGGCCTCCATAGAGACCAACCCCAAGCCAGGGGAGAAAGGCTCAAACTAGGTTTCGTTCCAATCTTACAAATACATACATCACATTACAACATTTAACAATTCCATCCCAAGGATATTTCACAATGGTTCAAAAATGGAACCATGAACATATGGTGAAGGTGTGCTTTTCAAATGGAGACTTTCCATATCAAACAATATCTACAATCAAAAAATTTCATGACATTTCAAGGCTTTCAAAAATCAGCAAATTCCATTCCCTTTCTTGGCTTTCACAATCATCCTCCAAATACACTATCATCAGCTATAGCTTTCTTGGAGCCCATACTCCATAAAATTCCTTTCTACACCATACTTCTTTTATCACCCCTAGAAAGATATGAATGATTATGGCATATAGTGAAGCCCATGCTCCAAGGTTCTCAATACATTTTCAAGCCCAACTAACCCCTTCACTCTAGACTTCTCTTCCCTTCCCAAAGGGTGAGTGAATTCATCACACCCATAAACTAACATACATAACAAAATGGAGAAACAAGAAAAAAATCAAATGCAAGAAGACATTTCATCTCAACACAACAATGTCACAATATTCCCACAACATGAATCACCATTCAAACATTTGCATGAATACTACATCACAATACAACACCATGAAATCTACATACAATATGAATCTCACACTCCTTCATGCTCATGAATGGAACACCATTATGAAAGTTTGAAGAAAAATACTACATGGGAAAGAAGAAACCAACCTTGAATCCTTTTGCAAAATGGTAATGAATAGTTGTAGAAGAGCTCCATCTCAAGCTTTGAAACCCTAAGAGTCTCTAAAGTTAGAGAGTAGGTAGACGCTCTCCTAGTTTGTCCCTATTTTTGACACCCTTGTCCCTACCAAAATTGCTACTTTGACTAAGTGGAAAAGGTTGGGGTAAACTAATGGGACAACTCAAATTTCGAATTGGTTTGAAATTAACTTGTTTAGAGGGTTCCCAAGATCATCTAGGCATACTAAAGGTTAAATTAAGATGCCCAACCCATATTACTATTATGAGAGCACTTATTTTTCACCAAAATCACCCCTTTGGACCACTTTTTGATCCCTAAAAGTTATTGGAAAATTGGAATTTGAATTTTCCTTGATGGAGACTTCTCTTAACACTCTACCATAAAGGGGGTTAACTTTGGTACTGCATTGGGTTAGGTTTAGGTTAGGTGACTTTTGCCCAAAATCCTAAATGATAAGTCATCAACACATGGACAACACAAGTGTCAAGTGAAACATAAAATAACACATTACATTTATAGTGACATATCTTTAATTATATATGAATTAAACTCTGACACACACACACATAATTTACATTTATGAAGAAAAAAACATTACAATGAGGTTTGAATATTTTCCACTGATTCAACCTTGGCTATGTCATGTTCACATGTGTTTGAGCCTTGGTTCCCCATTAAATCCCGTGGTTAAATTCCTGTACACTAAACTTGAGCATTAGTAGTCCAAGAAAATCATATAAAAGTACATTTATTATGTGCATGAAAATTCAATATTTCATAATTCACATTAGAATATTCACTTATAACATTTAACTTTCCTTTTCCTAATCATTTCATATAAAACATTCAAAAATATTAAAATATCAAATTTTGTTTATCAATATTAAACTTCACTTAACATGATTAGATTAATATTCTAAATAACTTCATAATCTACTTTCTATTATACTAATGAAATATTGAATCCACAACTATTGAGTCCTAGGGCATTTGAATTAGGTCCAAGTGCATATCACAATCTATCCTTTAGCACTAATTTCCACTTAAACATTACAATTTGACATTTCAAGCATTTCTACAATATAGTTTCTATCAAAGAAATTGTAATAGATTAGAACATGAAGGGAATCATTAAATATATCATTTAGGTCCTAATGTAAAGACATTAGTGTGGATCATCAAAATGCAAGTATTAAAATAACATAACCCTATAGCCTCAAAAGTGTATCAAAATATAGAATTAGAAGTATCATAATCCAAATATGTCATCTATGCTATGACAAGTTGGGTGAGGCTTCACACAAGCACCCTCCAAAGTAACTATCGAGACTCCTCCCATGAACTCCAAAGTAGCCACTAAGAAAACCTAGGATGCTCCTACATCAGACTCCCTAGGTAAATTGAAAAGTGTGTCCCACACTTTGATGTCAAAAGAAAGATCAACAAGCATCTTCATTTTCACCAAAGGCTTTCACTCCAATAGAGAAGACAAAATCAACATGCAAATCGTCCACATCTACATCATTCAGTCAAACACTAGAATCTCTTGCATCTCAAAATCCCAATCAACATGCTCACTCCCAGGAACAAATTGAACATAATGCTTCATCAAAAAATCCAAAACAACTAGTGAATCCACACTAGTAGTGAGAAACTCCACATTAGTAGCAATATGTAGATCTCCATCAACACATGCCAAACACATAACACTAGTGGTCTCATTTCTCACAATAAGATGCTCTACAATTTCCATGTTAGACACTCCTGACTAATCATGAAAACCAATCTCAACCTCAGCATCAACAAGATTAAGAATCTCCATGGTAAGCTCAGGTATTTTAGAAAAAACCACCAATTTCTCTATAGGTTTCACATCAAACTCCACAAACTAATCAAAACCAACCTCACATACCTTTGCTACCTCCTCTGCAACATTTTTATGTCATCTTCTCTCATAGACAAGTCTTTTAATTGGCTAGACAACTCTCTTCTAGATTAGTAACATCCAACTCCATAAACATCCATGGAATTCAACCAACCCCTCCTTAAATAAGCAAGAAGACATCCTATAAAATCTCTTCTCCCCTCCATCATGGAGATTTACAATCATCCTAAGGTCTAATCCTCTCAAAGCTATCTTTCAAGATCTTCACAAACCCTCTACAAAAAATCTACCACTAGATCAACTTCTCCAACCTAAGGTCCTAGTGCAAACTGTCTCAAATTCAGTGATCTATCTACACATTTAGGAACAACTATGCTCTGATAACATATGACTTAGTGCAAGGTAGGAGAATCCCTAAAGGAGATGTCCTAGCCCCTACCAAATAATCAAACAACAAAAATGCAATATCTTATATATAAAAACTCTTTATTTATAAAATAATTGATTACATGAAATGTGTTAGGTTGTAAGACCTTCCCAGTTATGGAAAAATATAATAGCAATTATAATATCACTTCTGCAAGATCCCTTTAGGTCCAATCCCAACACACTGGCTAGTCTAGATCCACAATCTGGTAGAAACCTCCTAGGCATATCTAAACTTGTGCTCACAAACCCACTAAACAATGTCCTTGTTTTCCAAGCCTCAACTACTAGCCCTTATCAAACTTCACTCTAGATCCAAGTGTGAATTACCTCACATTCAACACTGTATCCACACACTTAAGAAAACTTGGATCTTCACCTACTCCACACTGGACTCAAGATCCATTCCCTTGAATAAATTCCTAAAGAATCTAAAAGACCTCCTACTTATACCCAAATAAGACACAAGTTGGCCTAGCCCAATACAAAATAAAATAAACCCTTACATTAAATATATGCATAAGCCACAAGTTGGCTACAACACTAATTAAATACCTACAACCCAAATTAATGCCAAAAGGTTGGCTCACAGATAACTCAAGAAATACAAAAAACTAAGACATGATCAAGAGTTAGAAACCACCACTGAGCACCATCAAATCCTCAAGCATAACTGAGCCCCTTCATTGACTGAGTCACTTGGTCAACATCAAAACCAAACTAACCAATCTCCTTAGTATATGCCAAGTTCCTTCTTCATAGAAAAAGTCCATTCACTGATTGAGAAACTTAGGCAACACTACAACCGAGCTTCACTGAGCTCCCAATGTGTGTCAAGTTTCCACAAGCATCATCAACTACCTTTGATGACCAAGTACCCCAAGCTATGTCAAGCTCCTTCAACAACTGAGCAGTAAGCACCTCTAGATCACCGAGTCCATTTATCCACTGATTTCAACCAAGAACTACAAAGAGATGATTGAGTAACCTCTACCGAGATCCTCTTCCTCAACCAAGTATCAATCCAAGCACCCTCCAAAGAAACTATTGAGCCCCCTCCCATGAACTCCAAAGTAACCATGAAGAAAATCCAAGATTCTCCTACATGATATTTGTGTGTGCACATATGTATACATATACATATACATATACATACATACATACATATATATATATGTGTGTGTGTGTGTGTATATGTATACATACATATACATATACATATACATATATATATATATATATATATATATAAAATACATATTTATGTATGTATATATGTGTATGTATACATACATACACACATATATACATACATATATATATACATACACACACACACAGATACTCACACACACACACACACACACACACACAAAGATATATATATATATATATATATATATATATATAGAATGTTAGTGTAATTAGGTGTTTCCTGATTAACTCTATTTTTCTTAAGCTAAACTTTAGGAACATCATAATTAATTCCCTTATTAATTATTATCATGCAACCTACATTTTACCTTTTAGTGGTCTGATCTCCTTTATAAGGACGAATATCTCTTGTAAATAAGAACACTTTTTTTATTAACAAAACATTTTTTTTATGGATCTATCAAATCAGCCTCCTTAGATTTGCTCCACTCTTTTTGTGACAAGTGTTTGCATGCAATGGTTCTTGGGAGTTGTATGGTTGAAATTTCATCAATTGCAACATGGTATTAGAGGTCTAGATCTTCATACCTCTATTCTCTTTATGAGAGGTTTGGCATGTTTTTCATATCTATGTTTTTTCTTTCAGAGGGTTTAAGTTTTTAGAGGTGCTTTTATTGGATATAGGGGGACCTTTGTTTCTAGTACCTTTGAGCCCAAAAAGACATCATCATTGAGCTCAAAGAACCCAAACAACCCCATTTCTATTATTTTTTTCCTATTTGGATGTTGTTAAAATTAAATGAAATAAATTTTTGCGCCTAGAACATCAAACATGGGCATGCAAATCAATGTGGTGATTATTTTTATTTTATTTTCAAAAAATAATTTGGAGGTGATTTTTTTTACCAACAAAACATTTTGCATGCATATGTGAAAGATCACACAATTAATTTGTGAAGAGGCTTGTTTTTCACTACCTTTCCCATGAAAATATCCCTTAAATTGGTCTTAGTACCCATAGTTTTGTGCCTTGTGCTTTATTTTTTGAAGACTAGTAGCTTCTTATGCATGCCTTCATAATGCATAACCCCTACCCTATCAAAATGGGTCCACTGCTACCTATGTCATCCTTTTATTTTCCTCTTGCCCCTATATCCTCCCTCTATCTCTTTAAAGACATGCAGATGTATTTTGGGGCCCTATATTAGCACATTTTTGCCATTGATTTGGCTGGTCCAACTTTAGGGACCTATCCCTCTTACCATTTTTGCACCTTACTCTTTGGCATTGCTCAGGTTTTTGCTAGCACATAGGGAGCTTCACATAAATATCATGACATCCATGAAAGTTTTGCTAGCAAGGCTTAGTCAATGCACTTTTTGGCCAAATGTGCTCCATGTTTAGTCACTCCCACATCGACACTCCTATGTGATCTACCTTTCTAGCCATTTTAGCAATTTTTTCAAGTCTACAATAGTTTTTTATTCTTGGATTTCTTTCATCTTACATCAAGAACTTATCTTTTGTTCAATTTGATCAAATTTATCGATTTTTTGTTTCTCCTCTCTCTCATTTTGATTTTGATCATGAGGGGCTAGTATCTATCAACATCAATCCTTGATTTAGTTTTATTAATTTTATCCTAGACTTTTTTAAGTCAAAATTTATTTAATTTCATTGTCCTAATGTGTTCCTGAATCGACCACACATCTGGGTTGTTTTGTGATCTCAAATTGATCTCACACTTCAATTTCTTTTTTTGACTATATGTGTTCCCAAATCAATCACACATTAGTCAAAGAGGGACAAATGTATGCACCCCAAAATGGTCACCTAGATTATGGGCCCACATTATTCAATTTATCAAGTTTCCCAAATCAATGGTTTACAATATAATATTAAATCAATTCAAATAAATTTCTTTGATCAAATTGCAATTAATTCAATTATTTTAATATTTCCTATGGTTTGATCATTTTATCCTAAGTCTTATTTAATTAAAAGAAAACCTCTCTTTTAATTAAATAATTAATTCACATTTAATTAACTAAAAGAAAAACCCCTCTTTTAATTTAATTAAATATTCTATATTTAATTAAAAGAACTTTCTCTTTTTTAATTAAATAAAATTCCACTTGAAAAGGAAATAAATCAAGTAAATCTTTTTTTATTTCCTCTACACTTAAATGCTCATATTTCTAAGTGGGATTCCATTTAATTTTCCTCCTCTTTTCTCATTGGTGGAATTTTGTCTCACATGGATCAAGCTCTATTTTTCCATATTGGTTGTGAGAAGCCTCCCATCACCAAATTCTTCTTTATAAGGTTGAGCCCTCTCCTCATTTTTTACATCCACAGTTATGCTATTGCTATGCTAACTTCAGAGATCTGGAATTATGCTATTGCTATGTTGCAGGTTTGGAGATCAATTTTTGGAGGAGTTTGAGCATTAAATATTTTTTTGGAGAACTTCTATCTTCTTGTCTTCTTCTCTCATGCATCCATAGCTTCCATCATCATGATCCATCTTTGCATTTTCATATTACCTTAGATCCATGTTTGCTTTCATAGATTAGATCTTGTATGATTATTTCCTTTCATAGATTAGATTTTTGTTCTTGCATTAATTTTCATTGACAACATTTAGATTAGTTTTCATCTTCATTTTCATTCCTATTTTGATCTTTTAATCTCTCATTTTATGCTGTACTTGCATGGGCACAAACTAGGTCAAACTAAGGGCCTTCATTATAAACCCTTACACTCCATGAATAGAGAGCTATGAGACACCATTCAAGACCTCATTCTTGAGAAATCTATGATATAATGACTCATATAAGTGTGCTCACATTTTAGGCATACACACATAATCCAAGAACAAAACTTTTTGGCCCAGATTCATCAAATTCGTGATCTTTTCAATAATGCAACCACTCAGCATTATCTTGTTTCTAATGCTTAACACATATTGCATTTCTTGACATCCTCTATAAAATTACTCAGCACAAACTAAAGTTTACTAGTACTCATAATCAACTAAACTTTACTCACCATCCACTAGTTTTCTCAACATAAACTTGAATAGACTTCCTTGCATTGACTTTTCTCGGCACCTACTATCCACTCGATGAAGCTTGGTAGACAAACTTTGTTTAACTTTTTCTTATAAACTTTCTTAGTATAACTAGCCTTTGTAATCTTAAGTAGATTATCAATATAGCATGTTATCACTATCTTAACTGATTCTTGTACTTCTTTACATAATCATAACTCAACCTTTCCTCTAGGTGCTATTGTTACATGTTTTGATCAAATCCTCTTCATCAATCAAATAAGTGATAGTACTTAAATCATATAAGTAGTTGTCTTACCAGAAAATAGCATGTTTGAAATCAATGACAAAAAAATTATTGAAACATATTGGTCATACTTGTATGTTCTCTACAATCTCCCTCATTAATAGTCTTTTTCAATCTATTCTCAAAAATCTCCCTCTTTGGCATTGATGACACACCAAACTGATCAACCAAACTGACTAGGTTAAAATATTAACACCAACCAAATACCAAAAAGAAAATAATTCCTTGTATTGAAATCTCTCCCTCTATCAGAAATTTTCATCTTTTGAATAGGTTAGAAGAATCTTTCTTATAACTCCCTCTAAATTACTTCTTGGCTCTTCCTCTTACTAGGTAGATGTTAGGATTTCTCTTTCTTTTTTCTCTTGATCAATAACTATCTCCCTCTTTCTTGCACTCTCCTTTGATTGGTAACTATCTCCCTTGGTGAATCTATTCCTCTTTGACAACAATGCCAAAGACTTGTCATCTTAACATATAGATATAAGCCTTTTCAGTTTCTCCAATTCTTTCCTTTGTCACCTTCCTTGTGACTAATTTAAATTTTCAGCTTGTTGACTACTTTAGGCAGCTCCTAAAGTAAGGTCCACTGCATCAATTTGTAGTATATGAAAATTAGCTTCTTTGATGCAAGGAACTCCTCTTGTTACCTAGATAGCCTTTGATAGTGATATCATCTCTAGTTTACCTCTTAGATACCCATGATCATCCTTAGGTAATGCTTTTCTGAAGATATCGATAATTTTCTCTTTTGTGTTAACATATTCCATTTTCACCTCTTTATCTTAAAGTAATTCTCTCAAGTAATGATATTTAATTGTAATGTGCTTAGTCTTTGCGTGCATCATAGGATTCTTTGATATATTGATAACACTTGTATTATCACAATAAAGTGTCACTAGTTTTGTGATCTCTTCCTTCATACCTTTGAGTAATTATTTGATCCATACAATGTTTGTAAAATTTATAGCAGCAACAATATATTCATCTTCAACAGTAGATTGTGAGATGTAGATGTGGTTTTTGCTAGTCCATGTAACCAACATCTTGCCTAAGAAAAATACTCCACCATTAGTACTCTTTCTATCATCAATATTTCCAACCAATCAGCATTAGTATAGGATCTTAATTCCAATTTCTTATTTTTCTTATAGTATAGACCAAACTCTTCTATTCCTTTAAGATATCTCATTATTCTCTTAACATAAATCAAATAATTATCCCTAGAATTAGCAAAAAATCTTGCAACTATCCCTACAGATAATGCAATGTTAGGTCTGCTATGTACTACATATTTTAATTTGCCAATCATAGACCTATATGATGTTTGATTCACCTCAACTAAATCATCATTCTTTGACAACTTGTGTCTTGTCACCATATGTGTACTTACTAGTTTGGAATCTTCCAATCCAAAAGTTTTTAGTATTTTCTTGACATATTTTGATTGAGTGATGCATATACCATATTTTATCTGATATACTGACAAACCCACAAAGAACTTGATCTCTCCAAACATAGACATCTCAAATTATTGCCTCATTTCATTTGCAAAAGTCTTACATAAAGCATCTTGACCTCCAAATATGTTATCATCAAAAAAAAATTTAGATAACAAAATGCCTTTTTCTTTCTCTATCTTCATGATAGATTGTTATTATCATCAGTCTTTTCAAACCAATCTTCACAAGATAATTATGAAGTTTCTCATACCATGCTCTTAGTACTTGTTTCAAACCATATAGAGCTTTATGTAATCTACATACCATGTTCTTAGTCTAGTTGTTCTATGTAAACTTCTTCCTCTAATATGTCATTCAAAAATATAGATTTAACATCCATTTGATAAACTTTGAAACCTTTGTATGTAAAATACGCAAGTAAATTTTTTACTCCTTCCAATATAGTAATAGAAGAAAATTTCTCTCCATAGTCAATTCCTTCTTCTCGTGCATATCTTTTGCAAACTAATCTTTCCTTTTTCCTTATGACTTCACCATTTTCATTTAGCTTGTTTCTGAATATCCACTTGGTGTCAATCACATTTTTGTCTTCTAGTCTAGGAATTAGAGTCCATGTTTTATTTTTCTCAATTGTTAAATCTCTTCTTGCATGGATTTACTCCAACATACATCTTCTAATGCATCTCTCACTAATTTAGGTTCCTTCAGACTCAACAAACATGTATCATTTCTCAATCTATTTCTTGTCATTGGTCTAGCATCTTTATGTCTAATAATTTGTGTAGTAGGATGATGTCTCTTGACATATTTAGAAAATCTTGGTTTAGCTCTAGTTTCTTCAAATTGTCTTCCAGCTTCAAACTCACTATGTGCATATCCATTAGGTAAGTCAAAATCTCTTTCATGTACACTAATCTTAGAATCAAAATGTGATTCGACTTCATTCTATAACTTGACATTTAAGTGTAGCTCAGTTTCTAAATGCAAATCAACATTCAAAGTATGTGACTTAGTAGTCACTGAAACTTCTTGTTGGTTTGTAGCTTGATTTGCAACATCTTTTTCAGTAGGCATACCTTCATAAAAGAATATAAATGATTTGTATTCTTCTGGTTCTTTTATAGGTTCAACCTCATATACTTCTATATATTCATCAAAATTCATATTTGCATTTTTCACAACTTTGTTAGTGTTACTATTTAAACACTTATAAGCTTTCCTTCTTGTGGAATATCCTAGGAATATACCTTCCTCACATTTTCTATCTAGTTTACCATTCTTGATATCTTTAAGAATGTAACACTTGCTTCCAAACACCTTAAAATATTTGACATTAGGTGAGTATCCATACCATAGTTTAAAAGGTGTTGAATAAATACCTTTCTTGACTTGTACATGGTTCAAGGTATAGATTTTTGTACTTACAAGTTCTCTTCAATATTTTAAAGCAACATTTTCCCCCATCATGAGTGTTATAGCACAATCCATTATAGATTTGTTCCTTCTTTTAGCAATTCTATTTTGTGGAGGGGTTCTAGGGGCAGATGTCTATCTTTTGATTTCTTTGTCATTATAGAACATCTCAAACTCACTTGATGTAAATTCTCCTCCTCTGTCAGATCTCAAACACTTCATATTTTTATATATTTCCTTCTCAACTCTTACTAAGCACCACTTAAACATTTGGAAAGCATCAGATTTATGTTTTAGAAATATAACTATCATCATTCTAGAATAGTCATCAACAAGTAGCATAATGTACTTGTCTCCTTTGTAGCTTTGCACATCTAGTCCACACAAGTTAGTATGAATAATCTCTAGTATTCCTTTAGAGGTATAACTTTTACTCTTAAAACTTGACTTTGACATTTTTCCTAACTAGCATTTCTTGCACATTGTATTATTAGGCTTCTTCAACTTAGGAAAACCCTACCCTTTCTCATGTTAGTGATACTAACTAGATTATCAAAAATTAACATGACATAACTTTTTTTACCATAGCCACACATCATCAAATTTTACAACAAGACAAGTAGCATCCTCTATGTCAAGATAGAATGGATTACTCCTAGTTTGATCACCCTTTCCAATTATTTTCCCATTATTGTCATATATCATAGAAATCTTGTTTTCAAACTCAACCTGACATCCTAAATTATTCAGTTGTGACACACTCAACAAATTATAGTTAAGTCCTTCAACATAGTTAGCATTATCACATAAAATCTTATCTATGATCTTGATAGAATCTTTCCCTTTTATCAAGCATGGTGCATCATTACCAAATATTACACTATTTCCATCATAACAATTTAGGGTAATGAACTTACCTTTTGTCTCTAGTCATGTGATGTGAACACCCACTATCAATGATCCATCATTCTTGTTCACACAAGTCACAAGTATAGTTGCCTCATCTTCATTAGATTCATCCTTTATGCAACATACACCACTTCATCATCATGTTTATCAGATTCATCTTTTCATAACTCTTCAGCAATCAAGCGAGACTTTTTGTCTTTATCTTTCTAATCCTTGTTGTCTTCATCTCTCCTACTCTTGTAATTGTCACCATCTCTATAGTTCTTCTTCTTTGGACATCTAGTAATATGACCAACCTCATTGCAATTGAAACAAATGATAGGTAATTTACCTTTGAACTTTCCTTTACCTTTTTGTAATCTTCTTGCCAGTAGTGTTTCAAGTTGTTCTACATCCTCCTCATTTGTATCAATATCATTGGATACATACTTTATCTTTTTCTTCTTTTTCTTCTCATTAGGTTTCTTCAATGACACCTTAGCTTTGAAAGCAGATTCAATATTTTTAGGTTTGTAATTATCAAAGTTAGATAGCCTTTGTAACTTGTTCTTCTAAACTTTCTTAGTGTAAGTAGCCTTTGTAACCTTAAGTAGATTATCAATGCATCATGTTATCACTATCATAACTAATTATTGTACTTTATTACATAATCATAACTCAACCTTTCCTCTAGGTGTTATTGTTATATCTTTTGATCAAATCCTCTTCATCAACCAAATAAGTGATAGTACTTAAATCATATAAGCAATTGTCATACAAGAAAATAGAAAGTTTGACATTAGTGACAAAACAATGATTGAAACATATTGATCATACTTGTATGCTCTTATAAATCTCCCTCATTAATAGTCTTCTTCAATCTATTCTCATCAACATAATCTCTTAGTCCTCTAGATTGAGACCTCTTCCCCTTTGACTTTCAGCTTGATTTCCCACAATTTTTGAAATTATTTCCTCTCTCGGTCATTTTGCCTTTGCTTTGTGCATTCAATGCACTTTGTAATGTGGATCCACCTAAGGTATTCCTACAAGTTTCTTTACTCAAAATAACACTGATCACATCATCCTATTTTAGAGTATTAGATCCAAAAATGGAATTACTTATAGCCATTATTGAGCCATTCCAACTTTTAGGAAAAGAATACAAAATCAAGAGATCCCTAATTTCTTCATCAAAATTCATAACCATAGAAGATAAATAACTAGTAATAGTACTAAACTCATTTAAATAATCTAAAATAGATACACCTTCCACCATTTTCATATTAAATAAATTATTCATGAGAAATATCGTCTTTGAAGTGGAGGTATTTTCGTACAATTTTTCTAGGGTTTGCATCAACTCTTCTGTCATCTTCTCTTTTTTCATATTAAATTCCACCAATGGTGCTAGACATAATTGAATGCTCCCAAGTTCCATTCTATCTAAAATATCATAGATCCCTGATTCTTGGTTTTTCCTTCCAATGGCTTCCATAAATCCTTCTAATAAAGATAGTCATCCATTTGCATTTTTCATAACTGAAAGTTATGCCCATTAAACTTGTCAACCCTCACCTTAATCTCATTTTTCATTCCTCCCACTCAATCGTGAGACCATCCTATGGAAGATTGCTAAAAAAAAAGATGGTCTGGCTAAAAAAATGATGACTGTCTAGCTCTAATACCACTTGTTAGGATTAATGTCAAATAGAAATAACAATTACATGCAAATATAACCAATACCAAAAAATAGTAGATCACATAAAAGATAACACAAGACACAAAGATTTGACCTAGTTCACCCAATCCCTAAGCTACATCCACCAACAACATGTCCAATATTATTATTATCCAGTGATTACAACTTGATTACAATTTGTAACACCTTATAGCTAAATACCACTACAAGAACTAATTTTTACATCACACATTACATCATGAAATCCCTAACCCAAAGCCTTTTTATACAAGCTTTTGACACTTACATTATTAGGGCTAGAATAAGGTGTCCAATATGAAAAATAATTTTCAATGTCTTTTACAATATAAGGGCATTTTTTGCTTTGGGGGCCCTCCCCAAACCCCCACAAGGGCATTGCCCCTTGACCCCAACCTATGCTATGACAAGGAGTGCACTTGGGACACTTCCCCTTGACCCCATCTTAGGGGCCTTGGCATTTGATTAGGCTCCATATCACAATACTATTGCATTGATGGAAAAATGGAAATTGGTTGCTCTAGAATATCTAAGGACTTCAAACTGAAACAATACAAAAAGTTAAAAATTTGCATTTGTAAATTTTTTTTCTACATCTTAGTAAATGGCTTTTTTAGAGGTCTTATGCTCAAAATTAAAAGTTTAAACTTTCATTAGTCCTTAGAATTGGATAACCAAAGGCTCGTTGTTTAAGTGACTAAAACTAGATTTTTAATTCTTATTTCCAATGGTGTAAATAGTTTTGAATTTTGATCTCTATATCAAAAGTTATGACCCTAGCAAGTTGGGGTAAATAAATGCCTAGTTATTTTAATAGTTTTAGATAAATATTTTTATTTTATTATAGCCATGTAGACATTTCAAATTCATATCTTAGGTGACTTTTGATGTTCCATCGTTTTATATATTCCTACATTTTCAAATAATAAGATGCCTTTCAATTTTCATACAACTCTTTCAAGTTTTTCCAATATTTTCCAAAAGTTTAACATTGATATTGTAGGTATTTGAATGAAACCAGATATTGTTGTTTCATCCCATTTCATAAATTGGATCGGTGGTATCAGAGTGGGAACACCATGTATGTCAACTAATAAAAGAATTACTTATTAAAGATTAAGATTAGCCACATAATATTTTTTTGAATACCCTACTTTGTGGTGCAAAAAACCAAAGATGTTAGATAATTCATCATATTTTGTTAAGAAGATGGTGGACGAGTCTTTGGCCAAGCAATTAGAAGAGATTGTGAATCAATTTTTACAAATATTGTAGAACCAAAAATCACCTAGTTTGGTAGCATCATTCCATGGAAATACTCCTTTAAAGTACAAGTGAATTTTTGTATCCTAAATTTGGAAGGAAAAGTTGATGTTGATTTTGTTGATAATTGGTTTTCAAAATTGGATTGACACTTTTTATCAATCATTTCTTTGATGTAGAAAAAATAACATTTTCCCTCTTGAAAGTTGAAAGTCATGTGAAACTAGCATGGGAAACAAAATTATTGAATAAAGTGCAAGGAAGCAAACTAGATCTAGCACTAGGAAAAAGGACAACCTAGCCCCAGACTAGGAGCTTTCTAAGATGAAGGAGGTAGCTAGAAAGCTATCAAAGTTGGCGATAAATGCAGTAGAAATACTGAGAGACATCATTTGAGCACCCTGGCTTTTCGTGGGTAGCCCTAGTTTTTTGGTGTCTCTCCCTAGATTTACTTTTGTTTCTATATTCATTTAGGGAGATGTTCTTTCTTTTTGTTTTATGGCTCTATTTGTAGCCTTAACCGTTCTTTTGTTGACTGTTCTTTGTTATGTTCAAGTTTTAGGGCCCTTTTAAAACCTATTTTCCATAATCAAAAACAAAATAATTGAATAAAGAAAGAGAATTAGGTTTAACAATACTCTTTGATAATAAGCCCAAATGGGGAGAATTTTTGGATACATAAAAGAGGCATACTTTCTTGAAGATATATATAGAATGGAAGTTTCTTTAACAAAAAAGGGATAAATTGGTAAAATATTACACCAACATATTCTATGCAGTTTCAAAAAAAACTTAGTATAAAAGATTCAGATAGCACCAAATTTTGAAATATCACAATGGGCTTCATAGATATATTCAAAATGAGATGGAATTCTTGAATATTGGAACATTAGCAACTACCTTCAAATATGTTGTAAAAATCAAAGAAAAACTCAAACAAGGAGGGAAAAGAGACTACTTTTCAAATAATTAGCCAAGGGCTGAAGCTAACAATAAATTTGTAGGGAAAAAAGTTAGAAAGAACCCTCCCTCAAATCCACCCAAGAATACTTGGTGGACTACTAAAAGGACAGAAACAGATAGAGGCATTTGGTGTGAGATACATAAGATCCCAACCCATAAAATGAAGGAGTGTCACAAGATTAAAAACTTGATGACAAAAATATGAGGAGAGGAAGCTAATCCTAAATCAACACCAATAGAGCCTTATAATAAACAAGACAATGATTCAATGATAGAAGAAAACTCATATCCCATAGTTGCAACTGTGAAAGTAGTGCCACGTGAGGATGAATAGAGATTGTCCCATTCATAGATGTGGGTTGATGGAAAGCCTCTTCATTTTATTGTTGATAGTGGTAGCCAAAAGAAATTAATTTCTATGGAGACATTCAAAAGACTAAATTTTAAAATGACAAGACACCCATAACCATACTCTATGGGATGGGTTAATGAGGCAGTCCAATTCTTTTGTCAAGAAAGAAATATAGGAAATGGAGACTTTGTATTGATTATAGGGAACTTAATAAAATTACCATGAAAATAGATATCCAATTCCTTGAATTGATGATCTTTTGAAACAACTTAGGGGGGATAATTCTTTACAAAAATTGACTTGAAATCTAGATATCACCAAATACCAATTGATCTAGAAGATGTATGGAAGACTACATTTAAGTCCAATGAAGGTTTATTTGAGTGGTTGATCATACATTTTTGCTTTAAAAATGCTCCTTCCACATGTATGAGGTTGAGAATGATGTTATTAGACCATTCATATATTATTTTTTAGTTGTTTATTTGGATGATATTCTCATTTTTAGTAAAAGCTTGTCTAAGGACTTGTGACATGTTGAAAAAGTGCTTTTGACTCTGCAAAAACATAAACTCTATGCCAACATAGAAAAATTTTCTTTTCATATATAAAGAATCTATTACTTAGGTTATTTCATTGATAGTGAGGGTGTTCATGTGGATCCTTAAAAGAAATAGATAATAAGAGATTGACCACATCCTAAAAGTTTCACAAAACTTCACAGTTTCTTGGGTCCTGTTAACTTCTATTACAGATTTGTATTTTTTTTCCCAGTTATCATGGCCTCTTAATCAATCACTCAGGGGTGGAGCACAAGAAAAAATTTAATGGACACAAAAAAAGGTAAAAAGAATTTATGGAATTAAAACTAAGATTATGCTTAACTCTACTATTTGTCCTTCTAGACATGCAACAGTCATTCAAAATAGAAATAGATGCATTAGATTATGCTCTTGGTGATGTACTCATGCAAGATGGGCACCCCATTGCATATCATAGTGAAAATATTTTTGATATAGTATCAAGGTACCCACGTATGACAAGGAGTTGTATTCCATTGTTCAAGCTTGCAAATAGTAGAAGCGTTATATGTTGGGAAAGAAAATAGTAATACATACACATCATAAACTAGTTAAATTATTGCAAACACAAGGGCAGCTACAAAATGATAGGAATCAAAGGTTATCATCTTATTTGCAATAGTTTCACCTCAATATTCATCATAAAAATGGGAGTAACAATAAAGTAGTATATTGTTTTAGTAGGCCTCCAATTTTAGGTTTGACAATGGTCTTGCATTCATGTGGTCACCAAACAAAAACCCAAGTTTAACTATATGCTAATGATCCTAATTTTTTGTGACATTTACAAAAAAAATTTAAAGGGAAAAATGTTCCTAATTTTTGTATACATGGTGGGCTACTTATTCATATTGATCACATATACATCCCTAGTGAAGAGAGAAAGAAAGTAATATTGGAAGCACACTATAGCCGGGTGGCAAGAAATTTTGGTATTGGTAAGACTACTACAATTCTCCAAAACTATTTCTATTAGCCAAAAATTAAATAGGGTATCAATTTATATATACAATCTTGCGTAACACGTGCAATTGCAAAGCCTTCAAATCATAAATTGGGCCTCTTTCAACCATTATCTATCCTTAATAAACTATAGAATTCCATTTCAATGAAGTTTATGTCTAGACTTCCAACTAGTAGAAGGGGAAATGATTGTATATATGTGGTTGTAGATAGATTTTCTAAAATGGTCATCATGGTGGCTTGCAAAAAGCATTATTTCAAGAGAGGAGACTACCAAGCTATTTTTTGAACATGTTTGGGTCTATTTTGAGTTGCCAAAAAGAATTATTCTTAACAAGGATAACAGGTTCATCAATATTTTTTTTTCTTCACAATGGAATAAAATGGACACAAAGTTGAAAAATTCTACAACATTTCATCCTAAAATAGATGGTCAAATAGAAGTAGTAAAACAAATTATTATTCATATTCTTTGAATGCATCACTCACTACAAACACCCATGCACATATGATAGCTTTCCTTATGTGCAATACAACTATAATTTTGCACTCTATAATACTACAAGGCATAGTCCATTTGAGGTTTTTCTTGGGTATCAATCATTGCCACCTATAGATGTAGCACTACCTATCTTACAATCTAGTATTCCACTAAATATTGAGAAGGAGGTAGATAAAGAAAAAAAAATTACTAAAAAGATTAGGCAATTACCAAAATAAGTTCATGATATGAGAAGAGTGATAAGAATTATAAGGATAGACATGATTAGCATAGAACTCTCCATGATTTCTAGATTAGTGATAAGGTATGGCTACATATTTAGAAGGAGCATCTTTAAGGACCTAATAGAAAGCTTTTTCCTTTTTATTATGGCCTACATTCCATTAAGAAACAAGTTGGTAAAAATACTTTTGAACTTGATTTGCCACAATTTTTGGGGTTAAATCCATTTTTTTTTGTGTGGAATTGTTGCAAACCTATTTTCTTCCACTATTGGACATCTCTCAAGTTGTTGAACATATTCATGCTACCAATTTGAATCCATCCACTACTACTCTATTATAGTGTGATCATGTCATTGAAGTCATCCTCAAAGGTTTGAGAAATCATAAAATTCATTTATATTGGGTGGTTGGAGTTGGTTAGTTCTCTCATTAGGGCAAGTGGGTAATCAAGGAATATATTAGAGAATAAATACCTCATCTATTGTAGAATCTTAATGCAATGGGGCACATTTCATCCTAGCAAGGTGGAGTGAGGGGCATGATCCATAATATCTAGGGACATCAAATTGAAATAACAAAAAAGTTAAAAATTTCACTAGTCGAAAAGACATTCTTTAAATTCTAGGCATCAAGCTTGGTGTCTGTCAATAATAAATATTTAATTGATTGCCAAAAATGGGATTTCCTATGGTAGAGTGATCCTCAAATAAAAATCCAAGCCCTTTTTTCAACCTAGACTTGACTCTAGACAAGGATGAGTAGAAAAGTGATTTTATTTTTGGGCATGTGGCAACTTTGTAGGATCTCTCTAGTAGTCCTGGTCATGCCATGAAAGAGATAGAAAGGAGAGGGAAAAGGTAGACCTCTGAGGTATGTTCATTGAAATGGGTCTCAACCCTACTAATTTTAAAGACTAGATTGTAAATATAGTGGAAAAGAAAAATTAGACCATGCACACTTTTGGGATGTGTTGAAGGATATAAGAAGCATTACACAAAGAATCATCTATTTAGGGTTTATTTTGTAAAACATATTATCAAAAATTTTATAAAATGTAACAATGGAAGCTTTCCACTTTTCTTTTTGAGAGAAGCCATGACCTTTTTTTGGTATAGTGTATATATATAATGATGAGACATATTTCTACCTAATCTAAATGTCATATCTATTCGATTAATAAAGAGGATTTGAGAGTTACTCATAACTATAGCACCTAGAGGAAATGTCAAATTTATGAAAAGGAAGTTACAGTGAACATTTGATTAGAAGGACTTTGATAAAGAAAAGTAATTTTTTAATGTCAAGGAAGCTAAGCCAAGCCAAGAAAAAGAGAAAAAGACTAATGAGTGTCAAGTAATAGTAGTGTCAATTGAGCCACAGTTAGTACCAAGTAAATCTAGTGTTTATCAAGAATTAGCATCAATTGAGAAAGTTAGTTGATGTTGAGCCAAAAATCTTGTCAGCGATGAGTATGTCAGTATTGACCAAGTGTCATAATTCAGTGATTGTTGAGTGACAATAAAGACCAAATTCAAAGAAAGCATAAGTTCAAGCTGACTCTGTTGATTTCTTGGGAAATGTAAAGCATGTTGAAGATAAGATTGATGAGTTAGATTCAAAGTGGTGATTAGGTAAATATCTAGAGAAGTTTCTAGAGGATTATCAAGAAGATGTACAAATACATTGAATCGAGTTGAATCTAATCATAAACCCTAATATCTATGGTGGGTGTAAAAAATGGTATAACATAGATTGCCTACTTAAGGTGATATATAATTGAACATTTGGTGTCCAATCCAGCCCCAACCAATATGTGTGAAAATTTTCATGTAAAGGAAGTCATACAATGAAAGGTTGATCAGAAACACACAAGTGAGTAGATATAAAGCTATTGGGGAGAGTTAGGGTAGACTAACCAATCTATGCCACTAATCCACCCTAGGATCTTGGTGTTCTCCTAACATCTAACTTGGTCTATAGGATTTCCTACTACTTAGAACATCCAATGACATGCTTTAACCTTCCCACTAGGCTAACTGACCAAATCTTGCTTCATAGCTCACTTGTTCTTCTAGGAATCTAATTCCTCCACAAGGCATATATAGGACTACTAGGGTTCCAAAAAAATACCTAACCCAACCAAGGTTCTTATGAGATTTAAGGTGTTATTGGAACAATCTTAGCATGTTTGAACTGATGGTGACAATGGGTTGATACCTGATTTTCAAGTTTCTTCACAATATGGCTACTACAAGAGCCCCTAATTAGGCCTCCACCCAGATTTATAGGTCTAATATATTATTTACCTTTGAGATTAAACACATATATCCTTAAGAAAATTTTATACATAGGATCCATACTCAAATATTTTTAGGGTCTTAGGCTGTGAAAAGGTCGTATAGTAATAATGGAGAAAATGAGGGTTTTGGAGGGTTTTAGGGGCTGCCTATTGTCCCCAATTTTAAGAGAATTTCCTCAACTCAAAAAAACTTCTTCTCTTCAATATAACACCTTCACATAGTCCCCTTCATTACCTAAATATGGCATGTCATGATTCTTATTTCTTTGCTCTTGAGAACTCTTTCTCTATTGACTATTCCTAGTCGGGCATTGCCTAGCTCGCCTAACTTGGATTTGTCAAACAATTGTTTGCACACATTTTCTAGGCCCTTGCTTGAATGATAATTTACATTAAGGTCTTTATTCCTATAATCCACAATTCCATGGAAATCCTATGGTGGAAACAAGACCTACAACCCTTTCATTGTGGACAACTCCAAAATTGATAGCACACAGTCATTTTTAAAGAAATATACAAAACACTTATAAAACTTGATCACAAATCTAATATAATGCATGGATAATGGAGAATACACAATATAAAAATTATATCATCCAACAAAATCACAAACACAATGTAACGTTGTTTCCAAACAAGGCAAAAACCATTATTATTGTTGAAAAATTATGCACAGACTGTTGTATCCGTACTACAGCAGTATAAAACAATAACAAACCTTTGGTTTAGGGTTTTTCAAGCCTAAATATCCTCCCTTTAAGTGTATGGATAGGTTTAAAGCTTTATTTTAAGCCATTTTAGAAATTAGACCTTTTCTTGCACAAAGGGAAAAGTTGTTTATCAACTTTTAAAACCTGCTAGCAACTTTGGAGAAATTTTTATTGCCTGAGTAGCATTGTTTTATTCCACATTTTGAGACCTTCTAGACCTTCCCCAAACATCCTTTCACCAACTTTCCTCATCTAAGACTTCCAAACTCTTAAGGCCATCTATAGAATATGGTGACAATTTTTGCAAAATATTGTATTGTCTAAGCATTTTGGTCTTTCAAGCAAATAATCCACCTTGGAAGTTCTTCTAATGCACACGTATGCCCAAAATGAAACAAATAATCCTAACTCAAACTTTCAAAAACATGGGAAAAAAAACATCTCTAAATGAAAAAAAATTAAGGTAAAGATACCATTCCCATTAAAGACTAAAGTTGAATCTTTAAAACCTATACTAGCCTAGACACACAAGCCTGAGCTATATGCTCTTATTGTATTCACATACTTCTTAAGAGAAGTTCATCACACCAAAAATGGAATGGGTGGATCCTTGGAAGGGTGCTCCTATTGCAAAAGCTAAAAGATAAAATCTTACAGATGTGATGTTTTTGTTGATAAGTGAATTTGAGTAGAAGGATTAAGTGTTGATTAGAAGAAGTGGATTGATTTCTTGAAGTGTGTCCAAGCAGATCAAGATTAGAAATGAAAATGAAAGGCTTATTAGTGAACTAGTATAAGGACTGAATAGAGATCTGAATCAACAAAAGTGAGTTGTAATCATACATATCAATTACTTTCTTTCTTATCATTGTAAAAATTTGTATTGAAATGATTTTGACAAAGGTTGACCTAACAGTCATTTGAAGATTTAATAGTTTATGTAAATTTGTTAACTAGGTGACACTCTAAATGGAATGATCAAATTCCTCTTACAAGGTTACTCCTAAGAGGGTGATTAAATCATCTAACTAGGTCACATTTAATGGTGTGTATTGTAACCTTTAAAAAGGTTGTCTCCTGATAGAGCTCACTTCAAAAGAGTGAAAAATGTGAGATGTTGCTAGTTTTTTCCCAAATTGGGTTTCCATGTAAAATCCTAGTGTTAAATTGTGATGAATTTCTTATGAACATTTTACATGTGATGATGTTTTCATTATGCAGTGCAAGTTAATTTTATTATAGTTTTATAGTAGAGACTATACAAAAATAGGATATGTAGGATAAACAAAACAATGATGTGTTTAATGTCTAATTGTTCAGGTGGTACATATAGACCTTGAGTAACTGATTCACCCCACCCTTAGTTATTCTAAACATTTCTAACAATTGGTATCAGAGCTTAGTTCTTATAGAGAAAAGTTTCAAGGTACTTAAAACTAAAGATTGTGACAAACAATAGAGATGTAGCCAAGCTAAACAAGGAAAAATTTCCTATATGGTAGACCCTAATGAAGTTGCACATATCTAGTATCAGTGATGTTGTTTTCAATTTTCTAAGCAATGAATATGTATACATAACAACTACTCCTTTGACTATGAAATATTTGAGATAGAATTAGATCACAACCAATAAATGTTGGATATTTCCTTAGCCCTAAGCTATGCTATGTTTGATGACCTAAAAGATTGTAATACTCTAAAGAAGATGTGGGATAGATTGAAGACCATATATGGAGGTGATGACTATGTACTAAGAGCCAAGGAAAAAATCCTAAGAGCTAAATTTGATGATATGAGAATGATTAAAGGTGAGAACATATTACAATACTACACAAGAATTAAAGAGGTTGTTAATTCTATTTGAGGAGAAAATGGAAAAATTAAAGATGAAATAGTGATAAGAAAGGTATTGGGGACTCTTCTCCTTATCTATGTCATTAGATTCTCTACAATTTAGGAACTAAGATGCACACCAAGTAAAAATTTGGCCTTTGAAGGTGTAGATGGTAGACTTTTTATTTTTGAGATGTCTAATTTTGATAACTACACACCTGCTACCATTGAATCTTCTTTCAATTCATATATGCTTCTTAGTAAGAAGAAAGGAAAACATGTGAAGAGTGAAATTGATCATTTTGATGATGAGATTGATGAACTTGAAGCCCTCATTATAAAAAGGCTTGGAAGAGGAATATGTAAATAGAAAGATCAATTACCTATCATTTTTTTTCACCCAACAAAGTTTTTCATATTGCTGCTAGATGTCCTAAAAGAGAAGATAAGAATGAAAAGAAGGAAAGAAAGTACAAAGAAAGAAGAGATGACAAAGACTATAGAAGAAGCAAGGATGAAAAATGTAAGAAATCTTGTTATATTCCTGAAAAAAAGACTAATAATAAATCTGAGAATAATGATGATGAAGTTTTCTTTGTTGTTATGAAAGAAGAGTTTGATGAAGATGAGAAAACCACATTAATCTCTTATGTGAAGAAAAGTGATAGATGGATAATTGATAGTGGATTTTCCAATAATATGACTAGTTAAAAAGAAAAATTTTAAGATATTGGTCCATATAGTGGTGGATGTGTTAAATTTGGTAATGATATCCCATGTGTTATAAAAGGTAAAGGAACTATTCAACTGATTAACAATATAACATGTCAAAATGCTTACTGAGTTGAAGGACTTAGCTACAATGTGTTAAGTGTTTCACAACTAAAAAAATCTGGTTATAGAGATGAATTTCACAATAGAAAGACCTAGATACATGATGTGGATGGTAAGCTAATTAGAACTGGTGAGAAGATAAGAGATAACTTATTCTATCTAGACCTATCAAAAGAAACATGTATGCTTACACAACAAGATCTGACTCTTTCTTAGGGTCATATCTTCTCTATTTTTCATAGTATTTCCTTGTCATGCTACTGAAAATTTCCCTCTTTTCCTTGAATTATATGACTTTTTGCCTTATCTCTTTCAACTATCATTGTATTGTGCAAGCTTGTCTACTTCTCTTTAACATACTATGAATATTTGTAATCTTCATTTTCTATATCACTTTGGCCTATGAATGATAAGATGCAAAGAATTTTTTCTTATGTCACTCATGTGTGTTGGATACAATTGTTCAAATTGTGTGTTGTCTTTGATGTTACACAAATGTCATATCAATCATCAGACAGTATCTACTGAGCTCAGAAGGTCAGCAAGGCAAAGAACAATGTCTATTGAGCTCAAAAAAGTTAGCAAGGAAAAGGATAGAGTCTACCGAGCTCAAAAGGTCATCCAAGCAAAGATGTAGTTGTTACTCGATCATCAAAGGAAAATTGGAAGATACAACTCTTACCGAGCTTTCAAGGTAATCAAAGAAATTTAGTTCTCATCGAGTAAACTTGGCAGGCAAAGGATTTTTAGGATATTGTAATGTTAACCAAGTCAAGAAGGTTAGCTCTAGAAATTCTTGAAAGCAGTATTTACCAAGCAGGGTCAGCCAGTAAAGGATTTCATTGCTTTATGAAATAACATTTATTTGTTTAAGTGTAATATCTATAGCTAACTGATGAATGGTTTATTGGTAAATGTAACATGTAAATGGGCCGACTTGACTGTTTGAATGGTATAAGTAAGAGGTCAAGTTGCAAATTTAAAGATGTATAAAGTAGAAGTATGAAGAATTAATATGATATGAAGACTGATTATTGTGGAAGTGAATTTGAAGGATGATTAGAGATCATTGAGGAGCAAAAGAGTCATATTTGATCAAGAAGGATCTAATGATGCTTAACAGAGACCTGTATCCAGCAAATTTAGTTGCATCTTGTTCAAGTGAATTCATTGTTGCTTTCTAACCATTGTAGCAGTGATTTCAAATCTCTTAATAGAGTTAGTTTAATAGCCATTTTGTAAATCCTCTAACAAGGTGACAATTTAGTTGAATCATTTTAAAGACCTCTAGCAAGGCCACTCTTAATAGGGTGATTAAATCCTTTAACAGGGTCACACCTAACAATGTGTATTGTAACCTTTAATAGGGTTGGTTCCTAACAAGGCTCACTTTAGAAGAGTGAAAAATTGGTAGCTAGTTACTTGTTGGTTTTTTCCATATTGGGTTTCCACGTTAAATTTGGTGTCTCTTGTGTTCATTTATTCCTTTGCATACATATTAATAACTATGAATGCTAGATGATTAGTAACTAGTTAATCTACTGAGTTACAGTATTCTTGCATTGTTTATTGAGTATTAGCAGTAAGTAAGCAATATAGACATCTAAGGGATTTGTGAATTGTTTTTGGGATAACTGATTCAACCTGCCCCCCACCGCCCCCTCTCAGTTACTCCATCTATAATTCCAACAATTGGTATCAGAGCTCTTGGTGCTTGTAGGAAAAGATTTCAAGGATCTAAGCCAAAGGTCAAGATGTCTTATAAGAGGGAAATTCCAAGACTTAATAGGAACAACTTCTCAACATGGCAAGGGTTGATGAGACTTCATCTAGCTTCTATTAGAGATACAAGACTGAAGTACCTTGATGAAAAATATGCAGAACCTGCTGGTACATTATCTGTCAATGATATTGCTGAAAAGAAGACTCACAACAACATGATGATAGATATAGCATCTACTCTAAGTTATGAAGAATTTGATGACATAAAATATTGCAAAACTACCTTTGAAATGTGGGACAAGCTAAAAGAAATCTATGGAGGAGATGATAATGTAAGAAGAGCCAAACTAGAAAGTTTGAGAGGACAATTTGATCAAATGAGGATGAGAGAAGATGAAAACATTACAAAATATGTTGAAAAAGTTAAAGCATGTGTTAGTGCAAATAAAGCATCTAGAGGAGATATCAAGGAAGAGACAGTTATAAGGAAAGTTCTTAGAACTCTACTTCCCATGTATGTAATCAGAGTCTCTGCAATTCAAGAAAGAAGATGTGAAGCAAATCATAAGATAAATCTAGAAGCCATATTTGGAAGATTGACTGCATTTGAGCTAGACAACTATGACAATTATGTTGCAGCTGCCAAAAATGTTGAATCGGCATTTGAAGCCAAGCTTTCACTCAAAGAAAAAGGAAAAAAGATGAAGGATCTACAATCAAATAGTGATGAAGAATTAGAATAGAGTTCAGATAGTGATCTTGAAGTGGTTGAAGCTCTACTAGCAAGGAAATATTCTAGAGGCAAAGGAAAATACAAACGTAAGGTTCCTCTAATCTATTTTTCTTGTGAAGAAATTGGACATATTGTTGCTAGATGCCCAAATAAGAAAAAAAAGGATGAGAAGAAAGGTCACAAGTGCAATGGAAAAAGAGACTTCAAATCATTCAAGGATAAAGGTAAGTAAACATGTTTTATAGCTAAAGATTCTAATGATTTTGATGATGAAGAAGAAGATGAAATCGTTTACATTGTTGTGAAAGATGAGTCTAATAATGATGAGGAAATGACACTTATTTCTCATATGAGCAAAAATGATACATGGATTATAGATAGTGGTTATTCTCATCACATGACTGGTGATAAAACTAAGTTTGAATACTTTGAAGACTATGATGGTGGCAGTGTAAGATTTGGTAACAATGAACCTTGTTGTATAAGAGGAAAAGGAAGAATCTCACTAACCAAGGAACTTGTATGTGATAATGTATACTGGGTAGAAGGACTAAAGCACAATTTTTTGAGTGTGGCACAACTACTCAATAATGGATTCAAAATAGAATTTATGCATGGAAAAGCAAGATTGTTGGATGGCAAAGGAAAGCTGATTGGATCAGGCACTCAAACAAAAGGTAACTTATTTTATCTTGAACTTGGTGAATGTTCATGTTTTATTGCTCAAATTGAAGAAAGTTGGTTATGGCATAGGAGGTTGTGTCATGTAAACTTTGATAACTTAATAAAGATCAGTAAATTTAGAAAAGTAAGAGGTATTCCTGACATAAAGAAACCTGAGGTTCATCTATACAAGAATTGTCAAATTGGTAAAATGGGAAAGACTAGTTTTAAAAGAAAAAAACTATCAGACTAAAGAAGTTCTAGAAATTGTGCATATTGATTTGTGTGGACCTATTGGCATTGAAAGTTATACTAGTGAAAAAATTTTCATTATGTTTGTTGATGATTATTCAAGAATGATGACTATCATGTACCTAAGAGAGAAATCAGAGGCTTTTGAAAAGTTCAAATGGTATTTGGCCAGAGTACAAAAGGAAATAGGAAAAAAACTAAAATTCTTAAGGTTTGAAAGAGCTGGTGAATTTATTTCACATGAGTTCAATAACTTTTGCATTGAAAGGGGAATCAAAAGATAGGTTTCAGCACCAGGAACACTTGAACAAAATATTATAGCTGAAAGAAAGAACAAATCTATCATGGATTGTGTAAGAACCCTAATGATTGAAAAGAGCATTGCTATCAAATACTGGAAGGAAGCTATCAACACTGCAGTTCATACCTTAAACCAAGTATAGCTGAAAAGTGACTCATTCAAAACACCCTATGAGTTGTGGTATGGCTACAAACCCAATGTAAGTTACCTAAAAGTATTTTTAAGTAAATGTTACATTTTGAAAGAATCTAGAAAAGGCTAATTTGATGTAAAAAGTGATGAAGGAATATTTTTGGGATACTCTTGCAAAAGTAAAGCATATAGATGTTTGAACTTATCTACTTACAAAATCATAGAAAGTGCACATGTGAAAGTTGATGAGTTTTCAAAAAGAACAAAAAAAAAAGCAAAAAGAAACCTAAAGACTACAGAAGATTTTCTTACATTGAACCAAATACAATGCCAAGTATACCTATTAATTAGGAATCCTCAACTCCAAAGTCTTCATTAACCGAGTCACAAGAAGTTCAAACCAAGTCAGCATCTACCGAGCTGCAAGAACCTGAGTTGCAAACTAAAGCTACTGAGTTAGCATCTACCGAGCCTAACCAACAAGAATTAGAACTAGAAGTTGAGACACAGAAGGATAACAATGCAAGTCATTCAAAAGACAAGGATCTTGTGTTAGCCAAGTATGTCAAAAAGCATCATGCACCCGATCAAATCATTGGTGATAAATCATAAGGAACAATGACAAGAAGTAAGTTGAAAGGCACTTGTTTACTTGCTGATTTTGAAACTAGAAATGTCAAAGATGCACTAAAAATTAAATTTGGATTAAGGCTATGAATGAAGAGATAGAACGGATAGAGAAAAACAAGACATGGACTCTTGTACCTAGACCTAAAGACAAAAATGTGATTGGAACAAAGCGAGTATTCAGAAACAAACTAAATGAAGATTGTGAGGTATCAAGAAACAAAGCTAGACTAGTATGCAAAGGATACTCTCAAGAAGAAGGTGTAGACTATGGAGAAAATTTTGCTCCTATTGCAAGATTGGAAGGTGTCAAAACCTTACTTGCATATGCTACATTCAAAGGATACAAATTTTATCAGATGAATGTCAAGTCAGCATTTCTCAATGGCATATTGGATGAAGAGGTTTACATTGAACAGCTTGAAGGTTTTGTTGATCTAGACAAGAAGTACATGGTCTGCAAATTGCATAAAGCATTATATGGTCTGAAACAAGCCCCTAGAGCTTGGTATGAAAGATTGCATAACTATCTTATTCAAATTGGTTTTCAAAGAACTAATGACAACAATAGTTTGTACATAAAGGAAGGACTAGATAATAAGATTGTTCTAGCAGAAATATTTGTAGATGATACTTTGTTCACAAGAAATGATGATCTTTGCAAATAATTTTCTAAATACATCAAGGAGATACTGAAAAAGTTTGGTATGGAAGATTGCAAACTAATTGGGACTCTCATGTGTATTGGATTAAAACTTACCAAGGATGATGAATCAAACAAAGTAGATTAGACATTGTATAGATCTATGATTGGAAAGTTGCAATATCTAGTGCACACAAGACCAGACATTGCCCTTGCAATAGGAATTGTAGCAAGATTCTCAGCAAAACCAAAAGAAAATCACATGATGGCAATCAAAAGGATCATGAGATACTTAAAAGGAACTAAAGATTATGGATTATGGTATAAACTTGGAGCAAAACTAGATTTAAAGGTGTTCACTGATGCAGATTGGGCAGGAAATATTGATGACAAAAAGAGCACAAGTGGAGATCTTTCTTTCTTGGAAAAAGGTTGGTTTCTTAGACAAGCAAAAATCAGAATTGTACATCTTAATCCATAGCAAAAGCTGAATATGTTGCAGCAGTAATAAATTGCACAAACATTGTATGGTTTAAACAATTATTGGAAGGTATGAAGTAAGAAATCAAAGAACCTGTTGTTATGTTTTGTGATAACATAAGTGCAATTAACATCTCCAAGAATCTAGTGATGCATTCAAAAACCAAGCATATTTCCATAAAATATCACTTTGTTAGAGAATTGGTGCAAGAAAAGGATTTAAGATTGGAATATGTGCATACAAAGGAACAAATTGCTTATATATTCACAAAACCTTTACCTAAGGATGCATTCTTGTATCTAAGAGGTAAGTTAGGGGTCATTCCCCTATCTGAAGCTCACTAAAATACAATTTTAGTGATGCATCAATAGGAACAGAATTGGAAATCTATCAGTTGATGCAACAAATCAATGAAGACATTGCATGTGAATCAGTACATCAAGTACAATGCTATTCAGTTGTTTTGAGTTCTCTTTGGCATGTTTTGTCAAAGAGGGAGAATATACTATCATATCTTCCTGAACTTTGCAAAATAATAAGAGCGTGTGTAAAAAGGAGAGATTATTATGAAAGAGGGAGTTTTGTATTCTATTATTAAAAGACTTGTTTTCAAATTTCATCCTGTTATGACATGTCTATTGCCATCAATGCCAAAGAGGGAGATTTTTGGATACAATTGTTCAAATTGTGTGTTGTCTTTGATGTCACACAAATGTCATATCAATCATCAGATAGTGTCTACTAAGCTCAGAAGGTCAGCAAGGCAAAGAATAGTGTCTATCAAGCTTAGAAAAGTTAGCAAGGCAAAGCACAGAGTCTACCGAGCTCAGAAGGTCAACCAAGCAAAGATGCAGTTCTTACCGAGTTCACATGGTAATCAAAGGTAATATGGAAGATTCAATTCTTATCGAGTTCACTCAGTAATCAAAGGTAATATGGCAGAAGTAGTTCTTACTGAGTTCACTCGGTCATCAAAGGAAAATTGGAAGATACAGTTCTTACCGAGCTTTCAAGGTAATCAAAGAAATTTAGTTCTTACCAAGTAAACTCAATAGGCAAAGGATTTTTAGGATATTTTAATGTTAATCAAGTCAAGAAGGTTAACTCTGGAAATTCTTGAAAGTAGTATTTACCAAGAAGGGTCGGCCAGTAAAGGATTTCATTGCTATATGAAATAAATTTTTTTTTTTAAAGAGTAATATCTATAGCCGACTGATGAATAGTTTATTGGTAAATGTAACATGTAAATGGGCTGACTTGACCATCTGAATGGTATAAGTAAGAGGTCAAGTTGTGAATTTAAAGATGTATAAAGTGGAAGTATGAGGAATTAATATGATATGAAGACTGATTATTGTGGAAGTGAATTTGAAGGATGATCAGAGATCATTGAGGAGAAATAGAGTCATATTTGATCAAGAAGGATCTAATGATGCTGAATAGAGACCTGTATCCAAAAAATTCAGTTGCATCTTGTTCAGGTCAATTCATTGTTTCTTTCTAGCCATTGTAGTAGTGATTTCAAATCTCTTAACAGAGTTTGTTTAACAATCATTTTGTAAATCCTCTAACAAGGTGACAGTTTAGTTGAATTATTTTAAAGACCTCTAGCAAGGCCACTCCTAATAGGGTGATTAAATCCTTTAACAAGGTCACACCTAACAGTGTGTATTGTAACCTTTAACAGGGTTGGCTCCTAACAAGGCTCACTTTAGAAGAGTGAAAAATTGGTAGCTAGTTACTTGGTGGTTTTTCCCATATTGGGTTTCCACATTAAATTTGGTGTCTCTTGTGTTTATTTATTTAACCTTTGCATACATATTAATAACTATGAATGCTAGATGATTAGTAACTAGTTAATTTGTCGAGTTATAGTATTCCTGCATTGTTTACCGAGTATTAGTAGTAAGTAAGCAGTATAGACATCTAAGGGATTTGTGAATTATTTTTGGGATAACTGATTCAGCCCCCCTCTCAGTTACTCCATCTATAATTCCATCAGATGTGTTTGTATGGTCTTTATGTAGTTTAAAAATTAAAGCAATTTTGGATCCGTATATCTTTAGATTGTCATAATAATAGTATTGTGCATGTATGGGTGGAGAGTGGTTTGAACACCCTATTTTGGTGCATCACCTCTTTAGAATAGATTAGGTAGTTACTTTCATTTATTTGTTCTCCCTTTTCTCTTCAAGAATAGTTTAACTGCATCCTAATAGTAGAGGAAGCCAACCTTCTCTGGAGACTCAACCTCATAGTTCAAGTCCCACATCTTGGAGGTTGTTTCCATGTTTCACGAGGTTTTCCTTAGGTAAGACTTTGGGAAAGGGTGCAAGATTTTGTGAAAAAAAAACCTTTCTAGGATCCTAAGTAGATTCTAGGATTAAAGTTTTAGAAATTTGGTTAACATTTGGAAACATTTTCAAAATGTTGTCTAAGTTGTCAATGTTGCATAATGCATATTTTGTGCAAAAAGTGCAAGATTTGAATCCTAACATTCATAACTATCTTTTTTTCTTCGAACTACTTTGGGATATTATAAATAGGGTTGATAAAACTTTCTCCAAGAAGAGAGGAAGAATCTAATGTATGTTTTGCATTGAAATTAAATTTAAAAAATTGTTGTTTTTTATAAAAACTGTCTGATATATCAATTGTACAAAATTGTACAGATGCATAGGTGACACTAAAGGAATGGAAAATTTTATCTAATTTCTTAAAAAGTATTGTAAAGTGATTTTAAGTCTTCAAGTTAGATAAAACATGAGATATTCATTTTTGTGTGCTTGCAAGTTGCAGGAAGGCCCTAACTAGGGTTTTGAGATAAAATATCTCTCTCCCAAAAATTCCACCATGGGAAAAATATAAGCCTTAGTGAAAAGAAAGGTGAGAGGATTTGTTTTAATATTTTTGGGGTCTTAGATCAGGAGGTAGAGTATCTTGAGAGAAAAATTCTAAACCCTCTAGACATGCATCCAAATGTAACTATCCAGAATTGGTTTTTTAATGCACAACTTGGCCTAGGGGTGGAGTAGAAACTTAAATTTTTGGATTTAGATGTTTGGTTATATCCCTCAAGTATTAAAATTTGTTTGTTTGGGAGATGATTTGAAATTTTAGTACTTTCTTTGTAAAAGTGACTTAATAGTATTATTAGACCTATGAGAGAATTGTAAGCAACTTGAGTTAGGGAATTAGTTAGGAGTCCTAATTTGGAAGGGGTTGTTATTCAATGGATTGAAGACTCTAAAGGTGGTTAAGACTTTCTATGGTGGATTTAAAAGGAATTATCCTTCATAAATCCATGTTTTCTCCTTGTAGCACTATTTGATAGGTTGGGTGAGTAGTTTGAATTTCAAAGGTTATTCTTATGGAGTTTGTGTTTTCAGCAGTTAAGATCTTTTAGTTTAATATTGATAGAGACCATATTCCATCACTGAAAATTTTTTCCTTAAGGTTGTGTCTTATTAGGCCTAAAAGTTGTTCTAGACTTTGAAGTAAGTCTAAACATTGCAAGTTTTGGGAACCATTGTCAGAGCCCTAGATTGTATTGTGAGAGTGATATTGTGAACCTTGAAGTGACAAATTTGATATAGTTTGAGGACACTGCTCTAAAAATATAATGGTTTCCACATTACCCATGATAGATTTTTTTTAAATATGTAACTAAAATCCACATGCAAGAGAATAGACAATATACCCATGAAAATGTGACTAGAGATATACCTTGGGAAACCTTCATTGAGCCAAAAAACCAAACCTCTAAAAGCATCCATTACCATGTACTATTTAGAAAAATACCATTGCAATACAACCATGGAAACCTTCAAAGGCATAGCCACAACCAAGAAACTATGTGAAAAAGAATGAATCCAACATCCCATGCCATGCTTCCAACCTTCACAAATACTCCTTTGGCTAATGTGTCAAGCATTGTCTTACTCAACTCTTTCCTTTTTGCATTTTTGTCTTTCATCTTTACAACTAATTGTTGTTTCTTATATAGTATAAAGCCTCACAAAAACACCAAGTGGTATTAAATAAACCATGTGCTACATAACCTATTGACCCCACATTTAATATTGGATATTTAATTATTTTCCCCAATATCAAATAATTACTTCAAATATTATCACAATGTTACAATGCAACTAATCAAGTATATCTCATGGGAATCTATCCATCTAGGTGCTCCTAGATGAAACACTACATAATAAAAAAAAAATAGTAAAATATAAAAATATTATGCAATGCATGAAACACACATAATCTCAAAATTTTGTTCTAGTTATTCTATGGTCATTGAACTCAATTCTGAGAGCACAATTCCAAACCTTGACTAGATAGAAGGCAATAGATTGGCATGACTGGGTCCTTCAAGATGAACAATTTGATGTTAATTATCAAATGAAATCTATCATTGAATGACTATGTTTAAGTGTGTTACTAATAACTGAGGCCACATTTAATACTTAGAGTATTTCCTTGTTAACTTACTACCAGTGCATCTATTTGTACAATACTTTCATCTTTTCTAACTTCCTACTATGTCATACTTATTTTATCAACATCAATTGTATATGGTGGCTCATATTTCTTTGAAGCATCAGTTTTCCCAATTTTTACTAATTCTATTTATGGAAATACCTTTTTAGGAGACTTCTCCTTTTCATGTGCAACTTCACCATGAGTTGTTGTGTATATCACTCTTGTAGTGCCCTATCTGGAGATCCTCGGAACATGGATGAAAAATAAGCCAAGATAAAAAAATTTGAACAAGTCTAAATGCACAATACAACATCATACACGAATCACAAGGATCACAGTGAAAGACTAACCACCATCTCTACAACCAATGAATCTCCAAACACCACTACCTAAATTGACACAAACACAATAGAAAACTAAAGCCCAAAATGACAACACCACAAAGAATCTAATATCTGTCAAAGCATGGGAAATTCAGTAAACCCAAAGGGTACTAGAATCACCAAAAAATGATCCCTAAAAACCAGTGGAATTGCCCCCTATTTTTTGCATGAGGATAAATAGTAGACATAAATCTTACACAAGGATGTGCAGCACATAATGGGAGAACATACCATTGAGGCAAGGATGTGCACCAAATGACATGAGAGTTTACTCAACCAAAACACCCAAAACTAGTGTTGGGTTTTGTACAAGAAAGTTCCAGAAATTACACAAGAAGACCCAATACACCACATAAGAACTTTCACTCTCATGTGAGAAACTATGAATTTTCATGAGAATCTAGAACAACAAACCAGAAAATGTTAAGGGAAGAAAGCTAGAAAATTTATTTTTCCACATCGAGGAGTACCAAATCCACAAATTGAGGAAAAGACACTCAAATGAATAGCTACAAGATGAAATCTACATCTAACCATCTAGCATACTAGTGAAGGGAAAATATAGAAGTGACATCGTAGTGTACTAAAACAACATCACAATAAACTAAAGCAACATCACAATGAATAGAACAACTAGACTAAGTACACAGTTTTTCCCAGCCATAATAGCATTATAAGACCATCATGGGCCCTAGCGATCCCCCACATGTAACATCCCAAACTACCAACCATATCGTCGATGCTATCTTATAAGGATGTCACTACTAAAATGTACTATAACATAAGCATAAGGAAATCTAACATGAAAGAAATGAAGCATAAGATAATCCTACAAATCAACTCATCATCTACATATGCTAAACATCATAAAAGGGAAATACATTAATACTAACATCATCTAAACATGATATACAAGCATATCAGTGAAGGCATAAATCACAAGATAATATAGCCTAGAAGTCGAAGTACCAAGTGAAAACATCTAGAAATGATTACATTAGGACAATAGACCATCTTTGTACACCAATCCGATTACACTAGGACAATAGACCATCTTTGTATACTGGTTCCTAGTAGTGGTATGGGTAGCTATGCCTCCCAACCATATGGAACCTATAGGCCTACTCCTACTATGCTAATGGAGATAATGATCCAACCAAAAACACACATAAAACAAATGCCCATGGATAACACTCATGCCAGATAGTATGATAACTTAAACCAAGATCATAGACAATGCACAAACTACAAGTCCTAGTCAGACACTCAATAGGCTACCAAGTAGGAGCTAACATCATGGAGAGTCACTTGGTAGCAAAAATTCCAAGCTAGTATTGGTAGCCACTCTCCCCAACAAAAGGTGCATATTCTAGTTTTAATTATCTTAAATTTATTACCACCTAGTATTTTCATTTAGTTATCACTCAATTAGAACTTCCTCTACCAACCCTCTAGGCACAATGATCACTAGGTTATGAGATAGAAGTGTCCTCCATATGCTACCCTACCCTACCCATACTTATCTAATGATGAGTGCTTGTAGGCATGCAAATTCCCAACCCAACCCCAATGATCATAAATTTTGAATGTACCACAGAAGATTAGGCCTCTCAAGCCACTTAACAAGTGTACACACATGTACTCATGTGTGGTGTACCACAATCATGAAGATCATAACACAAGGACTAGACAAGAACATAATGCAAAAATACACTCAATCAAAAATAGACTCAAGAGGAAAGATGTGACACACATCCTAGTGCAACACAAAAAGTGTAATAAAGGTCTGACTGACATCCAAACAAATGATCCATGTCCATGACCAAAATCATTCCAAGAAAACCTAATAAAATAAGGTGGCACACAAAACAAGGTAAAAACCCCAAAAATAGGAAAACTTTGAAATTAAAACCCATTTGGTCTTTGGGTACAAAACTCTAAAAAATCCAATAATATTTGGGTTCAAAAATCGTATGCAAAAATGACCAGCATAATAGTGTGAAACCTAAGACCCCCATCCCAAAAATAGGGAAAATGTTCATACCCGACCAACTAAGTAGAACTAGCAACCAAAATAGAGAGGAATGCTAGTTCTTAGCCTCCTAACAAACTCTTACCAGAAATAGAAGCTGAAATGAAGTAGAAGCAAGAAAATGGGAAAGCCCTACCTAATAGAAAAAGGGGGAAAAACTAAAATCAACTTGATAAAATAAATAACTCATTGATACTATTGAAAGTGATTTCAAAGCAAGGTCTCCCTAAGCTGGATCCGACAAGACTAACCTCACAAAGACATCACGCTTACAACTCTTACAAAAAATAGAAAATGAATCCTTCAGAAAGAGGATTTTAGAAAATCTCTCTAATTTCTAAATTGCAAAATTGAAAAGTAAGAAAACAAATCCTTTTTCAATACTTATTCACTTTTTCAATGAATAGTCAATGAAGGAAAATAGCTAATTAGACTAGGTAGACACTAAATCGACCCAAATGAAAATAGGTTATTCCTCATAGTGGAAATTCACCTAAGGAAAAGCTACCAAAAATTTAACTCAATAAAATTTAAAGCCTGAAAACCCAAAATCACAAAAATCCCTTAACAAATTTCATGACAATGCGAACATCAAAATGCACAGACATGCTCACTAGTCTAATCACATAATGTAGATGAGGTTGGATTTAATAATCACCAAAAGGTTTAATTAAACAATTAAAATAAGGATAAGTCAACCATACAGGGATGACATTGGTAAAATATGAATAGTTGAATCACTAACTACATGTGCTACTACCAGGGATATAAAACCTACACACTAAAACACATGATCAAATGCAATTGCATATAATATCATAGCCAAAGTAGTAATACATTAAATACCTAATTAATCCATTTACATCACTCATGTTCACATAAAGCATAAAGAGACAATAATGAAGTAAATAACCATAGCATAAAATCCATCACATGACATAATCATAAAATATGTCCAAATGCTAGATAATTAGATTTCATCATAGACCTATTGTCATCTCAAAATGGCATCAACTTGAAAATATGATAAACTAAATAGCATAGTAGTATAGCATCTATGATATTGAATCAAAGTATAACATCCAACCCTCAGGTCATAACAAGGTACATATAAAAAGAGTATCAAGTATCTCTTGAATAAAAAATAGACAAGGTACAAATGACTAACATGAGAGGCACTACATCCTCCCCCACTAGTATAGGCTTACTCTTGGAAGAAATAAAATAGATAGGGGTATAATCCCCTTAGCTTTGTAGCATCTTCCCAAGTTAGAGAGGTCTCATCACTCAAGTCTCATTGGACCCTTACTCAATGTCTCAACCTTACAATGTCAGCTTCCATTGTTTTAGGATAGGAATAGGCTCCAAAGTACATTATATATCAGCTACTTGCAAAGCATCCTAATCAAGAAAATGGGTCACATCTAGGATATACTACCTCAAAAAAAAAACATGAAAATCATTGTGGATGTGTGATAGGCTAGGTTGTAACACTAGTTGATAAGAAATAGAACCAATCCTCTTCAGGATCTCAAATGGTCCAAAAAAATGTGGTACCAACTTAGATCCTTTCCCATAATGGATGGGGATTTTCCTTGGACACACTTGCAAAAACACCCTGTCACCAACAAAAAAGTGACAATCCAACTTATGGGCATCTACATACCTCTTCTACCTATCCTGAGTAGTAACTAGATGCTCCCTAATGTGAACAACCTACTACTCCATATCCTAAATCATCACTAGACCCAAAAGAACTCAGTCCTCTAAATGGTCCCAACTCAAAGGGGTACGACATGGTCTACCATATAAGGCCTAAAAAGGTGACATGCCAAGATAACTATGATACTTGTTGTTGTATGCAAACTCAAAAAGGTACAAATAATCCTCCCAATTCACCTTCCTATCCAAAACATACATGAAAAGCATATCCTCTAGAACCTAATTCACTCTCTCAGTCTAACCATCAATCTCTAGGTGATAAGCCAAGCTAGAATTGAGTTATATGCCCAAAGCATGTTGGAGAGACATCCATAGTGTAGAAGTAAACACTGGATCTCTATCTAAAATAATTTGATGATAGATCCCATGAAAATGAACAATATCCTCTAAGAAAACATGTGTTACAGAAGAAGATGTGAAAGATTGTCTCATGGGTGAAAAATGGGCTACCTTGGACAACTTGTCCACTATCACCATCATACAATCATGTCTTTGTGATGACATAGGCAACTCTATGATAAAATAAATAGATAATGTATCCCACGTTTACTCTAGAATGGTATGTAGCTACAGAAGACCTATCAAACACTAGTGCTCTACCTTTACTCTATGGAACTCAAGACATCGAGCAACAAAATTAGAAACATCATGTCTCATCCCTACCCAAAAGTATAGCTATCTAAGATTAATATGCATCTTCTTAACACTGAGATGTGTGGAATATGATGCATGATGTACTTCTGACTAAACCAAGGTACACGGATCACCTAATATAGGTACATAGACAAGCCCCACATATCATACTAGTTCATTAGACTCAAGCATATAACCTGAAAATCTACCCTCAAGGGTACATCCAAACTTAATCTTTGCCCTCACCTCTTGATACCAAGTGTCACTAAGAAAAGCCTCCAAGATACAATCTCGCAATTTCACTCCTAATGACAATATTGATACCTCATTTCACTTCCTACTCAAGGAATTCATGATGAAATTCTCCTTTCCTTTAATGTAATGAACATCAAATTCATACTCACACAAGAACTTCATCCAATTATGATGTTGTGCATTTAGGTTTGGCTAAGTAAAGATATACTACAAGCTCCTACAATTGCTATGCAACTCAAAACTATTTCCCAAAATAAAATGCCTCTAAGGGACAAGGGCATGCACCATGGTTGCAAGTTACAAATCATGAGTGGGGTAGTTAAGCTCATGGTCCTTGAGTTTCCTAGATTGTATGCAATTACCTGACCATCCTACATCACACATTCCTTCTAACAATGTATCTCTGCAAACCATGAAATCACTTATAGGATTAGGCACTGCAAGGACTGGTGCACTGGTCAAACACTCCATAAGAACATTAAACATTGCCTCACACTATTCTAACCAAACATACTTCTTCCCTTTCTACTAAAGATAAGTAATGGGATGAGGTACTCATGAGAAATCCTTCACGAAGTGATTGTAGTAACCCACCAATCCCATAAAACTATGAAATTTTGAGACATTAGTGTACCAGCCAATCCATGATAGCATGAATCTTCTCTAGATCCACTACAATTTCATCACTAGTGATGATGTATCCCAAATAATTCACCTTTGATTGGAAGAACCCACATTTACTCAAGATGCCATACAACTAATGGTCTCTCAAGAACTACAACACCTAATGTAAATGGACTTGATGCTCCTCAATGGTCTTTGAATAGATCCATATGTTATCTAGGAATACAATGACACACTAATTGAGGTAAGTGTGAAATAAACCATTCATAAAACTCATAAACAATGATGGAACATTGGTTAACCCAAAGGGTATACTCATGAGCTCATAATTGTTGTTCAATGAATGTCATCCTCTTGAATACAAAGTTGATGGTATACTGACTTAAGATCAATATTTGAGAGCACTCATGCTCCCTTCATCTGATCAGACAAGTCATCTCTCCTTAGTAAAAGATATCAATTTTTCATTGTTACCTTATTCAACTACTGGTATTCAATGCACAAACACAATGAACCATCCTTCTTCTTTATAAAGATGACTAGTGCACCCCATGGGGATACACTAGGATGCATTTGGCCCTTGGCCAATAATTCCTCTAACTACAATCTAAGTTCACTCAACTCCTTAGTAGTCATATGATAAGGAGCTCACGAAATTGGCTTTGCTCATACTACAAGATCAATCTGAAAATTAATGTCACACTATAGTGGCATACCTAGAATCTCATCAGGAAACACATCAGCATACTCAAGAAGAGTGGGTGATCAAGTGTCATTGTATGGCTCTCAAATTCCTTATGATAAGTAACAAACACAAGAAACAACTAAAAACCCATTTGCACACTCTGCTTTAGCTGATTAGCTAAGATTATTCGAAGTGAGATTGGTCTTGGGACCCCCAAAAGTTCCACTTGCCCACATGTGTCATCAACACATTATACCATCTTATGATGAAAAAAACTATTCACCTAATGGAAAGCTAACCAATCCATGCCCAACACAATTTCATACAATGCCAGAGGTAGGATGCAAAGATCCATTCTGGTGGTGAAGGTTCCCAAATGAAAACTACAACCTCTGACCAATAAGTTTACAACCACTCTAAAACATGTGACTAACTCAACCTACCACCTATCGACCTAATGCACTACCACTAACCCACATTACTAAGCAAGAGATGGTGATATGAAAGAATCATAAGTATCCAAGTTGAATAAAATTGAAGATGAAATACCATGCAACATATATGTAGCCTTGACTATTGTACCTTAATGATCTGCTTCATGGTTATCAACCAGCACAAAGACTTTGTGATTCCTACTAGCATCTCCTATAGTAGGCTTAGATCTTGCTATGCCTTTACCAAGTCCTATAGATGGTTTAATATAACACTTAAAAGATTTAAGGCTAGGATAACCACAAGAATAAAAATTTCCTCCAAAACTAAAGCTTGTTCATCAAACACCTTGAGTAGCACTAGGATAAGGTGCACTACCACTGCTAGATTTTTGTTGAAAAATCTGAGGGGGATGATCCTGCTAAGATTTATGTCCTCAGTTTGGCTATCTACTTTCTTTCTTGAGAAAACTACACTCTATCTACCTTTTCTCAAATAACTCTTATTATTCTTATGGTGTTGACCACTCTGAGTGAGTATCGACTGGGAATGGCCCTTGGCTGAGGATTAGGTAAACTGTGCATCTTGCTTTAAATTTTGTGCACTTTGGTTCTAAGAACTAGATTTACCAATGAAACCCCTAGCCACATTTCTCTATATGATCCTCACCTTCTCCATAGAAAGTACAAGTGTCCTCGGCTAATGAGCATGGACATATCCAATGATGGAATCTCTGAGGCCCTTAACAAAATGTTGAGTGATGAGTATCTCATCATGCCTATCACTATAGTATTTCTTCAATCCAAGGAACTTCTTCTCATAATAAGCTATTATCATAAATCCTTTCCTAAGCTCATGAAATTCATCAATGTGAGCCTCATGGTACTATGGTGATAGAAATTTCTCTCTAAACCTCTCCTGAAAGATCTCCCAATTGAGATATGCGACACTGATTTGGATCCTATTGCACTCTAAATCCCACAAAATGGAACTATGTTCCCTCATTTTCATGATCATGTAATATTCCTTCATGTTGCTCCCATAAGGTAGCAAGGAGAAACAATGCCCCATATCAAGCAACTAGGTCTCAGCCTTGAGTCCTATCCTTGAGCCATCAAATAGTGGTGGTTTGGACCTCTAAAGCTCTTGCATCATTTCAACCTAAGTGAAATGATCATCATCCCAACCATGGCCCCTCCATTGGTGCCTTCTTCCACTAGGTGGTATACAAGAATATTCCCATTTACACTCCTCTCTATGCTCTGACTTATGGGATTCTCCATGATGAGACCTCTCTTCTTGATTATTATCCTATTAGTGTTCTCTACACAAGGACCCAATCGAGCAAGAATCTCTTGAAGCACTGGCATCAATGCCTCCATGAAATTCTAATTATTTTTATAATTTTCCCCTCCACCATCCTATTGTTCCTCTTCTTGATGTTCTTCTTGAAAAACTCATTGGCTACCACCTCGACTAATAGGTCTTCATATAGGAGGCATCACTATGGGAAAATAGGATAAAGTTAGACATAAGAATCATAAGCACAAGAGTCAAAACCATGAACCAATGAGATATAAAATAATCAAACATAATATAATAATACATAGCAAAAAACAAAACCATAGTGGAAGCATAATACAGAGATCCCAATGTTTCAACATCGGCTCTAATACCAGATGCAATGCCCTACCCAAAGATCCTTGGAACAAGGATGAAATACAAGCCAAGATAAATTCTTTTAACAATTATGAGTGCAAAAGAAAACATCATACACAGATCACAAGGATTGCAGTAGAAGAATTAACCACCATCTTGTCAACCAACAAATCTCCAAATGCCACTACCCAAACTAACACACACAACAAAAAAAAAGGAAACTCAAAATGAAAACAACACAAAGAATCTAAGATCTATCAAAGCATGGAAAATTAAGTAAACCCAAATGAACATTTCTTGGGATTGAGGGATATGTCATATCTATGACATCTATTGAATACCCACATTAAATCATCTATTTGAGTGCTTTGATCTTTTGAAATGATAGTTAAATCATCCATGTAGATGACTATACATGTATTTACCAATCCCTTAAAAGATTCATCCATGGCTCACTAAAATGTAGCCCCTACATTAATCAATTTGAAATGCATTCTCTTGTAGGAAAAAGTTCCCCATTTAGTTGTGAAAGTTGTCATTAATCAATCTTCTTCTTCAACCATCACTTGATTATATCCTAAATATCTATCTAAGAAAGACATCATTTTTGAACCATTTACAATTTTCACAACCTCATCAAGTGAGGGTAGAGGATAATTTTCCTTTTGAGATGCCAGGTTAAGTTACAAAAGTCAACACAAAGGTGAATCTCTCCAGTCTTCTTCTGTATAGGAACCAAATTAGCCACCCATGTAGAATGATGAATGGGAAATATGATATTTGCATCCAACAATTTCTTGACTTCCTTCATTATTAGGGGCTTGAGGATGGGGTTGATAGGTCTTTGCCTTTGTCAGAAGGTTTTGGCATCTGGTTTCAAGGGGATGTCATGAGTTATAATCTCAGGGTCATATATCTTTAACTCTTCATAGCTCCAAGCAATAACATCCTTATACTCAATAAGCAACTTGAGCATTTATTCCCTTTCTTTTGCATTGCATGCTTTCCCTATTCGAACCATCCTCAACTCTTTTTTAGTTCCCAAGTTGTATTCATCACATTCCTCAATACCCTTTTCTTGGATCGTTCTTTTGTTAAGTGTTGATTCATTGTGGTCAAAAATGTGTTCTAACTCAACCATCCCCTTGGAAATAGTGTTATTCTTTAAATTTAGGATTCCATTTTCATCTTCAAGTTCATCATCCTTAGGCTTGTCATCTAGATTGTCATCAATTTCTTGTCCTTTAAAGTGACCATTTCACATGATAAATTCAAGTATGTGTTGATCATCTTGAAAGACTTGAAAGTTTTTAATATTGTCCAGAATAGATGGGGAAGCAATCAATTCTACTAAAAATCTTTTCAACTTTGTTCTTGTTGTAATCGATATGCTGCATAAAAGGACTTACCTTTTGGATTAACCAATTCTATACCTACTCTAGCCCCTAATTTGCATCTAGAACCATCAAAGTGGAGTGTCTAAATTGGATCTTCCTTAGGCCTTTTAACCTTGTGTTTTTTTGTTCTTAAATTTTCTTTGACCTAAGAGTTGAAAGATTGCTTCTTGGGAACCCATTGCAACTTCTCATGGGGTGGAATTGATGATTCCCCAGTGTAACATGTTGATAGAGGAAATGTATGGTGTTCTTGTTTGTATTGAATTTCCTCTATCAATTCCTTAATTTGATCTATTTTGGGTTTAGGATGAATGAAGACTGAAGTCCACCCCTTTCCCTTCATGTACAGTCTTCTTCTCTAAATCTACATTATTCTTGGAGGAGGAGAAGACAAACCTCTACCATCTGAAGAGGTATCACTATATGATAAATTTAGATCTTCAATTTCTCCTTCTATCATTGTTGATTCCATTGAGTTTATATTACCTTGATCTCCCATGGGTCCCTCTTCTAGAGTTTGGTTACCCTTGCCTTGCATAATATGTGTTAACACCTTTGTGACTAATTCTTGGCATGTTGAACATTCAAATTCAGAGTGGCTAACTTTGTGTAATTAAAAAAATCCTAGGAGGAGTAAGATACTAGGATTAGCTTCTTCTCCCAAACATTGCAAATTAGTCACCATATTATCTATGAATTATGTCACGATCTCATCCTTTGGGATTGATATCTTGATTTCATTATCCTGATCTTGGGATGCTTTGATTGGAATAGTGTCAAATTCCATCACCTTGTATGAGCCCAAATCCAATTGTAAGAATGCTATCTCATTTGAGGCATTGTAATCTATAATCATCATTTTCAATTTGGGTTCTGCATCTATCTTGATTTGATTGTTCAATCCTTTCCATGGTAACCTTAATTGAGTGAAATCCATAGAAAACCATCCTCTTAGCTATTTCATCCATTGTCTACTTAAGAGAAACCCATATGTCTCTAGAATGTCTACCACATGTATATCAATGACATCTGGAATGTGAGGATCGATTGTCAATTGTATGCGAACATCTTTCAGTATGTTGATCACTTTCACCTCTGTTTTCTCCAGCTGTATCACTATCCAATTGGAAGGTTGAGGACTTACCCATAACCTTTGTGCTATTGATAGTGGCATGACATTACATGAGGCTCTTGAATCAATCAAGCAATTGTGGAGATTCTTTCCATATATCCTAATGCTAAGAAGAAATGGGGGTACTTCAACCTTGTTTTTAAACATAGTAGGCATTGCGTCTGCAACATTGACTTGTTGAGATACTATCCTTTGAGCAATTTTATTCATGTTATGGGGTACCTTTATGTGATCTAGAGTCTTCATGAGCACTTCTTGCTATTGTGGACAATTTTGCAACATGTTAAACATGGACATATTTGCTTTGGTTCATTTCAAGTATTCAACAATGTTATACTTTTTAGTAGACCAAGCAGGATTCTTCAATATTGTTGGTACATTTTCTTGATTCTAATTTTTTTGTCCTCCATATAGTGGCCTAACTGGTGCTAGATTGTTACTCACTCTCAGATCAAGAGGAGTTAGTTGTAAACCTAGAGGAATCCCATCCATCAAAGGTTTCTTTCTATTTCTCAGATTATATGTATTTTGATTGTCACTACAAAAAGAAAACACCTCATCATGTTGAAGATTAGTTTCCTAATTGAATGGAAAAGAGAACTCTTCACTAGATGGTTATTCTACCTACACATTCTATGTAGAATCATAGGATTCTAGTAACATAGTGTTAAACTACACAAGAGGAGCATTATCATTCACTTGTGAACTTTGAGCCATCTCTTGATTCCCATTGTAATATGAACCATCATTGTTGGGTGCATTCTGACCGTCATCGTACTAATTAACATCTACATACTGAACATTGTTATTATTGTTATCAACTAGAATACTTCCATTATTCGGTCGAGTGTTCCACAGTTGGTTCTATCTTTGGAAGCCATTATTATGATTAGGAGGATTGAAGTTGTTTCCCCCATTGTTGTTTCTTGCATTTTTGTTGTTGTTCCCACTGAAGTTCCTATTATAATTTTGGCCATAATTGTTGTTGTACAAATTAGTGTTGTTTCTTTGGAAGTTGTTGTTTTGTGCTTGAGACAACCTAAGACGAGTCAATTTTTTGTTCATTTGGGAAATATTCTTTTTCATCTAACCAAATTTGGAAACAAAACCATTGTCTACTTCTATGGGTGCTTCTACCTTTTGCTCAAAGAAGGTAGCTTTCAGAGGTTCAAACCCTAGATACGTTAGAGTAGGATTTTTCATAGTGGGTGCTTGATGTATTGGAATTGAATTCATAGGTATGAACTAACTAGGCATCATGGGTACTCTGGCAGGGTGTGTTGGCATTGCTATGATAGCTAGAGCTAGAAGCTTTAATCCTCCTCCATTAGGATTAGCTCGCTTAGTGAAGGTGATTTCCTCTGTGAAGACTTTATCCAATGTTTTGATATTTTCTATAGGAAGTCTTCTCAAAAAAATTACAATAAGATGGTCAATAGCATTTAGATAAATCTAAATAGTGGCTTCAATTGGTATAGTGTATGGCTTCTCTAGCTTGTGATATGCCATATGAGAGTGATGGTTGAAGTGGGAAACTATCTCAGCTGGGTCCCTTTTGATTGATATGAATTATTAGTGAATCACAACTAGGTTGATTAATGTTTTGAATTGTTCTAAGAACAATTTTTTGAATTTGTCCCAATCTCCAATGCATCTAGGTGGAAAATTAACGTACTAATTGAAGGCAATTTCCCCTAGAGAGTAGGGGAATAAATGAAGAACTACATCTTCATTACCAACCAACTTGCAGTTGAAAATTTCTTTGAATACCTTGACATGATCTTCAATAGTTCATGTCTCACCATAGATGAATCTGGGGAAAAACTTCTCAAGATTCTTAGGGAGGTCATGGAGTGCACCTCTCAAGTTTATTGGTGAGTCCATAGTGTTTGTGAAAAAGGCCATTGAAGGGTTTAGCGGACCTAATGGTGGTTTTTGAGGAGTAGCTATTGGAATATGTGGTGGTTCACTAAGGGGTTGCAATGGAGGTGGAGTTGAAGCAGATGATGAAAGTTTGAAAGGAAGTGGTTGAATTCAGGGTAATCCCTTGTCACTATGTGGTTTGCCAAAGTGGGTAAGCTCAAGAAACTTGGGTGCACTTGGTGTAGACCTCAATACTCGCTGAAATGGAGATTTTGGATCAATATCCTCTAGTTTACATCAATTTTGGAAAAAGTGCACCTCTGTAGAAGTAAACTTTCTCACTTCCATGATTTTTACATACCACAAAGTTTTGTGCACCTGTGCATCTGTGTAGCTGGGGATCTATGTACCTATGGACCTATAGACCTACATACCTGAATTTGTTAAAAACTCAAAAAAAAAAATTGAACTTGTGTGAAGCATAGATTTTTGCAAAAAGTGTAGAATTTCAAAACTTTGGCAAATTTTCCACTTTCTCTAAGATCTAAAAGTGCAGCCCTCCTTCTAGCACCACTTCTGTTGAGTTGCCATTTTACACAATGCTAAACAATAGGAATTCTTGTGAACTCCTCTCTTGAAAAGCTAATTTTGTGAATTGACTCCAAGGTTCTAGGTGATCTTGTAACCTACTAGAACCCACCCAAATGAAGATAAATGTGAATGTTCATGAGGAGGCCTTTTTGCTAGTTCATTTTGATTTCGGATAGAATGTAGAATCTGCACACTGTTTCAAAAATAACACTAAAAGAAAACTATGTTTTTGTATTTTATGTTTTTTTTTAATGCAACTAATATGATTTTTTATTCTAACAAGGGGTTAGCAAAGAAAATAATGAAATTGTAAAGAAACTAACATGAAATTGAAAATAACTAATGTGGAATTGAAATCCTAACGGACATAAGCTACGGAAAAATAGCACGCTACAAGTTAAGCTTTTGAAGAGATCGGTAGGTAGCCAATGAAAATAGGACCAGTGCTTCCTAGATTCCATTGATGCAATTGTTGATGGGAAATTTCAATAACCAAATGATATTTCACTCTTCATCAATTGCAAGGCCATGGAAAGTGCACTCATGCAAGACAAAGAGTTATGTAGGCACAACTTGGTGATTTCTTCTTGAGCTCGATATGTCATCAAAATTTGTAAATCTGTAGCAAACACTAGACGTAAAAGATCGCACAACCAAAAACAATGCAATAAACCTTTGGCTCAATCACAATTCCATGAACAAAATTGACAAAAATATGACACATCTAGGCAAGGATTACTACACTCCAAATGTGAGCACCAAAAGCATAATTTTATTGCAGAATAATGGCAAACTTTGTTACATATTACAATTAGGTATTTATAACAAATCATCTCCTTAATTTTTGTTGAGAGTGAGAGATATTCTTCATGCAATAAAATTATTTTAAACATCAAAAAAATTAAATATATACAAACTAACTATCTAACTAGTGCTTAGTGGGACTCCATCCATTTTATATTCATTAATTGGATGCATGAGCCTTTACATGTTTAAGACAAAGAAATATGAGAGAAGAGAGCTTTGAGTCAAAGTGGAAGTGGAAGTGTCTGGAAGTGTCAAAAATAGAAGCTAATCCTTCACAGGGTGTTTGTAGGAGTTGAACTGCCATCAAAATGTGTTTTCAATGCATGGAAAGCTCTATTTTTGGAACTAGCAATTAACTGTCAGTAGAATTTTTCCAAAAATGCATACCTACAGAGCTATAGAGTTGTGGACCTATGTACTTGTGGACCTACATACCTAAAAAGTAGTGCACCTCAAAATGGTCCAAAGTCTCAAAATTTTACTATGTCAAAATTGAAATGCTGGAATCTGGGTTTTGTTCTTCTTCATCCCAAAGCTACGTTTGGATGTTTGGCCTTGGATTTCTCTATCATCTCAATGATTTTAGTCACATCTGGTAGATCTAGAGCCTCATATTTATCTTTGACCTTTCATTTTTAATCTTCTACCTCAATTCAGGTGTCAGAAAAATCCCCAAGTTTGGGATCCAATTCTAATAGGGCTTCTTCTATCCTGAAGGCTTACCAAATATCTTCATCACTAGATGCCTCTTCAAAAGTCTTCTTAAAATTTGCTACCACAACTTCAATAGGTAATAACTTCTCTTGTTAATCATCTTCAAAAATATCCAAGCATGCATCACTGTAGTGTCTCTCTGCTTCCAAAATTTTCTCTTGGGCTTGGTCCTTGAGCCAATGGATTTCCTTATGTAATGTTTCCATTACTTTATTGCTATCCACTATCTTTTCTATCCAATCATCAATCATATCTAACTCTTCTCCTATATATACATCAATCAAAACCTGGTATCTTTCCCCTTTTATGGCATGTAGAGTTTGAAAATCCTTGCTCTAAGCCAATACTTCATCCATAATCCTAAAGTCCTACTTCAAAATTACTAGAATTTTATTCACATTCTCTTGTGTAGAATGTAGTAACTTTAGATTCCCTGTGATGATCAAAACAACTTTTTCCTCAAAACATTCCTGCCACTACTGATAGGCTTTCAAAAATGGATCCATCTATACACCTCTCCCCTCTCTAAGCACAGTGTTCAATGTCTGCTCGAGGTGCTCAAGATCTAGAGGACCAACTACTTTGGCTAGATATCCCTTTAGGATCTCGACTTGCCTTCGAAGTGTTTGGAGTTCGGCCTCATCCTATTCCATGTGCTTGCCTTCCCTGAGGGGGCTTCTCAATAAGGTAAGATGATTGTATAATGTCTATTTCCTCTTGTTGGTGCTCCCTATACCATCTCTCAGTTGTTTCATACAAGAGCCTAATGAACTGACCTACTCTTGGGAGATGGAAGACCCTCTTGATGTTATCTGATTGAAGGTCCAACACAACTTATCCTGTGACACTTTTGACCACCCTTTCTTTAGAAAAAAAATGTTGTGCCAATGCCATGATTAGTTATGTTGATTGTACTGATATGGGATCTGATGTTGCATTTACCAACCCAGAATGAATCAATGAAGATACCAAAGCTAATATCTCAGTTGGTTTATTATATATTCTAAGGAATTCTCCTAGATTAATGTGCCCTAACTCAGTATCCATGATTTTTGTGTGGTCATCATGAAATCTCGCTTTTGAAGGAACACCTTGGAATTTGAAAATGATGGGTTTGGGTGCCATCCTGAATGTGGATGCCATTTTAATCTTTGATCTGCAGTATGTGGAAAAATGTTTATTAGTTCAAAATTATAAAGACTTGAAAATACAAAAACCTTAAATTTAATGAAAAAATAAACATAAAAATCATAAATGAAATGCCCAATTTGGGTGCTTTTACTTATTTTTAAAAAATCTATTTTCACTCTATTTTTATTTTTATTTTATTATTATTATTTATTTATTTATTTTCTTTTTATTTTTAATTTTTTTAATTTTTAGGTTTATTAAAAATAAAAAAATGGAGGTGGTGGAGGCTAAGTACGCACGAGAGTTTCAAATGGTGTGCAGAGAGTGGTGTCAGATATTCAAGGGTTACGATGCGCGGTGCCAAAGGGCCACTGCAGTGTGTGATGCCAAATGGGCACTGTGGACATGTAGCACCAAAGGGGTGCACCCAATGCATAGTGCCAAAGGGCCATGGTGGACCATAGAGTGCCAAGGGGGCACAACTAGTGTACAGCACCAAAGGGTTGCGGCAAACTACAGAGCGACAAGGGGGCACGACTAGCATGCAATGCCAAAGGGCCTCGATAGACCGCGCAGCACCAAAGGGGTGTAACAAGCACACAACACCAAAGAGGTGTAGCCAGTGTGCAACACAAAGGGCTGTGGTGGACTATGCATTGCCAAAGGGGTGCAGCACCAAAGGACCATGGCAGATCACCAAAGGGTAGTGTCAAGTTAAAGGCATGTAGAGAGAAAATACCTTGAAGTGCACACAAAAAACAATGAAGGTGAATGAAAATGAAATGTAAGTTTGTGAGTGGTGGGTGGGTGTTTTATAACCCCACAAATGTGCGAGGTGTGCATTGCACCCCTGTGCGGATGCGCAGTGCTCACCTTGCAGGCTCACATGAAATTTTTTTTTTTTTTTTTTAATTTTTTTTTTTTCAAAATTTTCATTTCTTATATTTTATCAAATTTTTTTTTTTTATGAATTTTTTTTTTTTTTGATTTTTTTGAATTATTTATTTCTTCTAATTTTTTGGGTTTTTTGATATTTTGACTCTAACACTTTCTCAAATCCCCAACTGTGGGTTCAAGAGTTTGAGAAAATTAGGGGGTCCCCATTCTAGAGTAGGGAATGGAGCATGTGTTGTGGAAACAAAACATGTACCATTTGCATGAGGATGTGCACCAAACATAACAAGAATGTACTTGGCCAAATAGCCAACACACCCAAAATTGGTGTTGGGTTTCATGCAAGAATGTGCCAAAAGACACACAAGAACATCCAACACACCATGAAAGAACTTGTATTCTCACATGAGAAACTACAAATTTTCATGAGAATCTAAAATAGAAAACCAAAAAATGTTAAGGGAAGAAAGAAAATTTATTCCTACACACTAGGAATTATGAGATCCACAAATCAAGGAAAAAACACTTAAATGAATAGCTACACGATGAAAACTCCATCTAACCATCTAGAATAGTAATGAAGGTGTTGGTGTTTTGAAATGCTATAGGTTTCAAATTACCCCGATGAGAACAAGACACATCTAGGGGTAGCTAACTCCCATCTTCAACATGTTATTTCATACATTGGGCCAACTATAAGGCTAGACCCTTCTTCTACTTCAGGCTATGCAAAACCGAGGTGGGTGGACCTCAGATTCACTTATATAGTACTAGTACAAAAACATATTCCTGAATTTATTATAGTAGATTTAACCCTTATTTCTCCTAATGACTCATGAAATAACATAGATCTTTAATAGCTAAGTGCAAGATAATGAAATTCATAAGCTAAGTGAGGGCATCCTTTTCAACTCTTCAACATGAAAGGGGGAAAACATTTGATTAATGATGTTGAGTTCAACAAAGCCCCAAATATGTAGCGATAAGAACTAATTGATCCTATAACTGATTAGTGCCTTATCCATTGGGAAATTCTATGAATCAAATACATACATACAAATACCTGAGACATATTCATATATTCATATATCTAATCTATCCATTCACCTTGTAAATAGACATCTATCTTCATAAGAATTTTCACTACTTACTGAATATCCTCCTAATGAAACCTACAACCCTGTCAAGGTAAATAAGCATTTACATGGCTCTTTGTTCCAATAGCAAACTTATCCAAACATACAACCATAAGGGATTTTAAATGAGTTTAAGCTCTTTGTTCTTAAACAAAAAGATTGCAGATAACAACAGAAAGAGATGAGAATCGAAATGAAAATAAAGAGATTTCTGCTCAATGTATTCATTTCCTTGAAATTGTACATTCATATGCCTTAAATTAAAGCATAGAAATGCCTAGCAGATCAAAACTAGTTGTATTATCTTCACTACTACGCTTCATATAAGAGAATTATGCCAAAGAATGTGGTGTCATAGTAATGGGAACACATCAAAATTGGAACCCTAGTTTCATAGATTTGAGTAAACTCTAGATTGGAACACACATGGTATCACAACAATGAGACCTTTTTTCTCCAAAACTAGAACACTTAGAAAGAATGAGAAAGAGAATGATAAAGAGGAATGAATTCCCAAATCTTCTCTATATCTGACATCTTTCCACTTGAATAACCTCCTTAAGAAGTTAAAAGAATATCTCTAATCTCTCTACAACTGGTGAATCAAATCCTCTATCATAACTGAAAATTGGAGCCAAATGATACCAAAAAGGCATAATATTCTCAAAATTATCCCAACAAACCTTTTACCATGTGTTTTTACCATGCTTGTAATTTTATCTTCAATTTTCACCCATTTTACTAAGAAGGCGCAAAATCTACATTTATACCTATAGCTCGAACTAGTGAGCACCTGTGCAAAAAAAAACTCCATAATTGGAAAGTTCATCTTCTGCTAGTTCTGATGATATATAATATGTCTATGTTTGCTTACCAAAAACCCCTTGAATCCCAGTTTGAAAAATATGCCCCTAGCATGGCCTCTAGTCTACATTTTTGAATTTTTCAAAAATTTAAAATATCCCAAAGTTCAAACTTTAGCATAAACCATAGTTCAATTTACAACATACACATGACCCTTATTTTTTGAAAAAATGATTAAAATTTGATATTTAAAAAATAAAAATTATTTTTCCTTCACCCTTGCAATTTGGGTCAACTTTCTTTGACCAAGCTACCACATGGCAACACCTAATTGCCCCAATTTTCACCACATCATCTATCAACCTTGCTACCAATTGGCCAGTTTCCATGTCATGTGGTTAACCTCCCTATAAATTTCTTTTGGTGACATGGAAACCACCGTTGGATCTACCACATGTCGCCATCTTATGCTTCCATGATCTCAGATTGCCATGTTAGCACCTTAGCTCACCAATCCATCACTAGGTGTTACCACTTATCACCTTCCTATTTGCCAATGCTGCCATGTCCCTACCAAATCATCCAGATGGGACCCACATTCTCTGCCAATTTTCTACATTTTCTAGGAGGTCACTTGCCACAACTTCAACTTTTTGGGAGGTTGCCATGTCACTACCAATGATACCATCCCATTTTCTAGTGGTGACATAGTGACCACTAGAATTTTCAAGTTTTTTAGTCAACCTTTCTTTTTGACCAAAATACTACACTGTCCACCAACTAGCCAAGTGGGCCCCTTTGCATGCCATGGCTTTCAAAAGCCCTTGTCTTTTAAGACAAAAACCATACTATGTAGAATATTATTTAAACATTGCAAAAGCACCCACTTGGAAAATGTGGGATAAAAACATCAAACTATCTCTTATGCATGCTCTATGTTTGGAGATTTGTATGTGCATAGTTTTTCTCTTTGAATCCATCCTTCTTTAACATTACTTGCAACTTCAAGCACAATTGGCAAAGATAGATTGAATGAAATTGGCCCACCACCTCCACCACTTCAAAGAAGCGGATTGAGATTTTTAGTTGTTAAAGTAGCACAAATTTGATATGGACATGGCTTAAGCTTCAACAAAAATAGCCCAAGAAACAAAAATAATGCTAGTACAAGTAGCTGGAATGTAATCATCCTTTTATCTCTTATGGCACATATTGCACGTTTAATGACAAGAGCTTTTAAATGTTCCCAAAAAGGAGGCCTTTTTGCATCATCTACTACATAGTGGTTTTTCATTCTACAAAGACATATAATACTACAAAATGTAGATAGTATTAGTATAAATGAGCTACAAACTGTAGAAAATATCTTTTTTTATATTTTTGTTGACAACCATCTATCACCCTTTATATTGCAAACCTTTTCATCTCCAGATCCAAAGAAAGGTTCCAATATTTCTTCCACATCAACATTGTCTTTAATAGATACATAAGATTCATTATTGTCAAAGTTAGACCCAATAACCCTCATGAATACATCTTCCAATGTCATGACAGAAATCCCATAACTCAAAATATAATGATATTTTTCAATGGTAGTATTCTCCCTTTCTATTACTATAGAATTACATTTTCTTTCAATAAAATTCTCAATCTCCCTAAACAAGCCTTCAAAAGATGAAGCTGATGCAAGTGGGAGTCAGAATGACAACTCTGACCCAATATCAATAAGAAGTGTTGTCGAAGGCACATGGCATAAAACAATATTAGTAGTTGATGATGCACACTATGATTTCTTTACTAGTGTTAGAGTGTAACCCACACCATAGCGATGCTTCAATAAAGGACAACTACTACAACATCACAAGGAACCATTTTCCATTATAGCTATGTGATCACCTAATATATCAGCCTCATCCATAGAACAAGTAGTTAGTAAAATCACTCTCCCTTTCTTGAACCATTTAATCAATTTCTACGTTGAATGCATTGAATAAGGATCCATTCCACTAGTTGGTTCATCTAGAATCACCACCTTACTATTTCCTATAAGAGAAATTGCCAAAGACAACTTCCTCTTCATTCCTCTAGATAATGCTCTCACAATTGTGTTTGTTTTATCATGTAGACCAATTTCATTTATCATTTCATTGACATCAATCTCCAACACATCCTCCTTGACACCCTTCAAGATGCCAAAGAATTTTAGATGCTCCTTTACTATTAATTCAGGGAAGAGAATGTCATGTCGAGGAAAAACTCCATGCTACTTCCATATTTTTTCCATGATAGTCTGAATGCTCTTCCCAAATATAAGGGCATCACCAAAAGTTTGAGGAAGAAGGCCAACTAGCAGTGCTATTGTAGTACTTTTACCAACTCTATTGTGGCCAAGAAGTGCAAGAATTTGGTTTTCATATAAAGATAGTTCCAGATCATTTACAACACATCATTTTCCCTTTGGAGTTTTGTAGACCTTTTGCAATTTCCTTATCTATATACAAAGCCCATCATTTTCATCTTAGAAACCATGTGACGCATCTTCTCTGCTTCAAAATGTTGCTTCCTATGGCATGAGTTGGCCCTTACTACACCTTGCCCTATGGTTTCTCTTGTCTTTTTCTTGAGAGGATATCGGTGGTAGTAGAAAAAGTAGGCTCCACATGGGTATGACACAGCTTTGTTGGCATTTAAATAGAGAATTTTGAGCTTTGGCAACATGATAGATCATCCAACAGTCAACATCACCCTACCATGGTCTAAGGAAAGGCTCACAATGTTTTTTGCAAGTCCAAATTCAAAAACATAATCAAACTAAAAAACTTCACAAATGAAGAGTTCACAAAATAAAACTTTCATATAAACATAATCTAGCTTGTCATCAAATCACAATGACCAGCAATAATGGAAATATGATGAAAATTCCTTAGGGTAAAACTTGCATAGTGTCTCAATTGGAATCAACATTTCTCCTTCACTTATTTTCTCATACTTTTGCTTTTTAGTCCCAGCCTTAATCCTTGCCATGGAAGACTCCTTTTGCAACTTGTCTCTCCACCCACATTTTTTTCAGTTGGGAAAATTTACAACCCTGCCCCTTAATCATATTAATAATGGTATTTCCTTAGCTACATGGTTGAAAACCTAGGAAACCAAAGATCTTGCTGATTTAAAAAACATCCTTGACCATTATCCTCCAATTTTATCAGGTGAGGATGTAGCCATAGCTTCATTATTATACATCTCCACAAAGAAAAATTCAAGTGTTTCATATAGCTTTGCAAATTCCATTTAAAATTGGTTCATATTTGAAATAATTTAGATGCCATAATAACTTAATGAAATTAGTCAGGCCCCAAGTGCGTTCGGCTAAAAAAAATTCATTTTTAGACAATTGATATGTAGATTGATCCACTAGTCATCTTGAACTGATTGAAATCAAATTTGATCATTGATTGATCATTTAAAACTCATTTCAATCCTATTTGTAGATTGTCAACTTTGTGTCAAGAAGGTCCTTTGACTATCTTTAAAAACTAGCACAAACACTTGACTAGCCTTTGGAATCAAACATACTAAATCTTTGTTTCACATACTCCTACTCTATCAAATCTTGTCCCATGAAAAATTCTCAGTCAAAAGATATTGACTATCGAAGTTACCCTTTTAAAAAAATTTATGCAAGAAAATATGTCAGAAAACCATAAATCGTGTTCAGATTTGGCTTTGAAAACTAGGCAAACTGACACTTGGGGAGACAAAAATTGGGGTGTTGGTTCACTATCATGAGGGGAGTATAAATATAGGATTAGGGCTCATGAAAAATAATAGGATTCATTTGGTGAGTGGTAAAAGTAGGCTACTCAAATTTGCAAACTATAAACACTAGCAGAAATGTGGTTTTTGCAAATGGAATGGACCTAGTAAAGCATGCAGATGAATTTGTCAAGACTTGAAAATCGAAACACTTAAAGTATTTTCAAAGTAAAACATAGTGTTATAATCCATTCAATCTCACCTATCATGAATTTTGAGACATTACATCATGAATAGGGGTACTGACAAATCTGCATTTCTTGACACAAGTAAATGTTAGAAATTGCATTTGGAATCATGTTTGAAAACTGACCAAATGGATTCATCATAAGCTCAACCTTGAAACATAGAAAGTCTCTAACCTCTAGAATGTGATGAAAAAGGAATTTTAGCATTTTGGTCAACTAGGTCAAAATTATAACAAGTCAAATAGGGCTTCCCAGAATTCAGAACAAATTGCATTAGCATGACAATGATAAACAACCAACTTTGAGGGATTCAAAACCTAGTCAAATGGATTCAGAATGACTTGAAATCTAAAACATAGGTTCTCTAGTATGGACACTAAACACTCCCAAAGTAGAAAGTCATGAAACATTACTAGGTGTGAGATATTCAAATGCAAACACAACTTCCTGTCGTTGTTTGACACTTGGCAAAAATGAAGATTTGGACATTGCACAAAATGGAACTTCATGGAATAGCTCAGAATGGAAATTTAACATCATGGGACCAGTGGATATAATGAATGCATGGTGTTAGAAGCATTAAACACCTCATGGGCCCCAAATGAACAGTTAGGTACATATGTATCAAAAAGTGTGTTAGGGCTTGATTTTTTCAATGGTACTCAAAATCAGGGCTTTAATTTTGAGTCCCAATAGAAGGGAAAGTAAAGAAGGAACATTGCAATAAATTAAAGCAACTTCACAATGATCAGAACAACCAAACTAAGTATGTGTTTCCTCCCAACCATAATAGCATCATATGACCATCCTGGGCCCTAGCCATCCCCCATGCATAAGATCCCAAACTATCAACCAGATCATTGGTGCTATCTTATGAGGACATCACTACTAAAACATGTTGTAACATAAGCATAAGTAAATCTAACATGCTAGAAGTAAAGAATAAGATGATCCTACAAATCAACTGATCATCTACATATGCTAAACATCATGAAAGGGAAATGCATCAATATTAAAATCATCTAATCATGATATACAAGCATACCAATGAAAACATAAATCACAAGATAACATAATTTGAAACCTAAAGTACCTAGTGAAAACATCTAGCAATGGTTGCACTAGGACAATAGACCATCTCTGTACAACGGTCTCTAGTTTTGGTATGGGTAGCTATGCCTCCCATCCATGTGGAACCTGTAGGACCCCTCGCACTTTATTGATGGAGATAATGATCCAACCTAAAACATACATAAAGAAAAAATCCATGGCTAACACTCATGCTAGATAGTATGATGATTAAAACCAAGATCATTGACAATGCATAAACTACAAGTCCTAGTCAGAAACTCAATGGGCTACTAAGTAGGGGCTCACATCATGGAGAGTTGCTTGGCATCAAAAATCCCAAGTTACTATTAGTAGATGCTCTCCCCAATGGAAGGCACACAATCTAATTTTAATTATCTTAAATTTATTACAACATAGTATTTTCATTTTGTTATCACTTAATTAGAACTTCCTATGCCAACCCTCTAGGCACAATGACCACTAGGTTGTGAGATAGAATCCCCCTCCATATGCTACCCTAACCTAACCATGCTCATCCAATGATGAGTTCCCATAGGAATGTAGATTCCCAACCCAACCCCAATGATCATAAGTTTCAAAAGTATCATAAAAGATCGAGCTTCTCAAGTCACCTGACAATTGTACTGCACATACTCATGTGTGGCACACCACCATCACAAATATCATAACACAAGGACTAGAAGAGATTACAATGGAGAAATACACTAAATCGAGAATAGACTTAAGAGGAAAGATATGACACACATCCCAATGCAACATAAAAAGTGCAATAAGGGTTTGCTGACATCCAAATGGATGATCTATGTCTACGACCAAACTCATGCCAAGAAAACCTAAGCAAATAGGGCAGCATGCAAAATGAGGTAAAAACCCCAAAAACTAGAAAACTTTGAAATTAAAATCCATTTATTCTTTGGGTACAAAACCCTCAAAAATCTAATAATATTAGGGTTTAGATACCATATGCAAAAATGGCCAACATAATAGTGCAAAACCCCAAAATTCCATCCCAAAAATAAGGAAAATGTTCATACTTGACCAATTGGGTAGAACCAACAACCAAAAATGGAGGGGAGAACTAGTTATCATCCTCCTAACAAACTACTACTAGAAACAAAAAGTTAAATGAAGTAGAAACAAGAAAATGGGAAAGCCCTACCTAACAACAAAAGGGGCAGAAACTAAAATCAACTTGATAAAATAAATAATCCACCAATACTATTGAAAGTGATGGTAAAACAAGGTCTCTCCAAGCCAGATCCAATGAGACTGACCTCACAAAGATCTCATGCTCATAGCTCCCACAACAAACAAAAACCAATCCTTTAGAAAGAGGATTTCAGAAAAGCTCTCCAATTTCTAAATTGCAAAATTGAAAAGTGAGAAAACAAATCCATTTTTCAATACTTATTCACTTTTTGAGTGAATAGTTGATTAGGAAAAATAGCACGGTAGACTAGCTAGACTCTGAATTGACCCAAACAAAATTAGGTTATTCCTCATAACGGGAATTCACCTAAGGCAAAGCTGCCAAAAATTAAATTCAATAAGATTTAAAGCCCAAAAACCTAAAATCATAGAAAATTTCTTAACAACTTTCACGACTGTTGGGACTAAAAATTGTATGGTCAATTTTGAGAACCATTGAAAAAATCAAGCCCTTAAATGCTTTTAAATGAGATTGTACTTGGTTGTCAGTCTGAGGCCTAAGAGGTGTATAATGTTTCTAACACCTTCCATTTAGTGCATCTATGTGTTCTATGAAGTTAAACTGACATTTCGAACCATTCTATGAAGTCCCATTTTGAGCTAGTGTCAAAATTTGCAATTTTGCCCGTGTCAAATAGCGATTAGAGGCCCAGTTTGCATTTGAATATCTTTTACCCAAGAACGTGTCATGACTAGCCACTTTGGGAGTGTTTAGTGTCCATAATAGAGAGCTTATGTTTCAGTTTTCAAGTCATTTTGAATCCATTTGACTACATTTTGAATCCCTCAAAGTTGGTAGTTTATTGTTTTCACACATTTGCAAATTGCACACAATTCTGGGAAGCCCTGTTCGACCAATCATATCTTTGACCTAGTTGACCCAAATGAAAAAATTCATTTTGCACTGTGTTCTAGGGGTCATATACTTCATATGTTCCAATTTTGGGATCATAACGAATCCATTTGATCAATTTGCTAACATGATTAAAATCCTAGTTTGCATTGCTTTGTTACGACTAAGGTATCCAGATTGATTCGCATCCCTGTTTGGTGCGTTATAACTTTGATCCTGTGATTGGTAAGCCTACGTGAATTGTGCCATTCTGTTGTGTCCTAAAAAATCCTTCAAGTATGCCAATTCTCAAGTCATGATGAACCCATTTTCATATTTTCATATGTCCGTACATTTTCCAAAAAATTACTTTTTGACACATTTTTCAGTCAAAATTTCCAAGTGCTTGTTTTCAGAAATTTGCCAAATGTGCCCTATGACTCGTCATGAGCCCAAAACATGGAATTATATTCTCTTCATGGAAAAGAACTTATATCCTAATTTTCAGAACCCCAAGTGATCAATAACTCAGTTTATAATGCTGAACCTGAGCCCAGTTTATGTTTTTTAACATTGTTTGCCTGCAGGGTAATTGAAGTATGGATGTTCAGCAATTAAAATCTCCTGACTGGGAATTCATCATGGGCTAAAATTTTTTAGTGTGATAGAGTTTGCAGGATTGAACACTCATGTCGATTTGTGTGGCCTGGTTAGTTCATTGAATCAGTTTTTAAGGCCAGCTGGCAGGCCTCCAGACACAAATTCATAGTTTGCAGACAAGAAGTGAAATAAGTTTTTAATGATGAATTAGTGCTCGAAATTAATTCTAGGTTTTCAAAATTGGAGAAGTAGCTGGCAAGTCACTCTAAAAGAAAAGCTTTCAAACCGTAAAAAGTGAAAATATCTACCTACTCATTAAATAACAAAGGAGATTCATAGCAGTAGAATTTTAGATTTGAGCATAGGATGAAAGAAGGAAAATCAAAACAGCAAAAAATTGCAAATGAAACAAGAGATGAGGCAGAATATGCTAAAGTACAGCTCTATTAAAGGGCAGAGGAATCCATGATGAAAAGAATGAGGAGGTGGTGTCTGCAGAAAACATTATAAAATAAATTGAATATCAAATCCATCCTCTATTTGATGCTTACATTAACATTATAAAATCTGAGAATTGATTTGGAATCTGCCCAATCAATTTATTTTGATTTATGTGGGTCCAATTAAAATATTTTAACAAGAAGTCAGTGGGGAGAAATAAAGTGTGAATACTTTATATAAAAACATTGCAATAAAGATAAAAAGCACAGCAAATAAAGAAGGCATTTGTTTTAAATGACAAAAGCCGCCAATTTAAAAGAGCTCCATAGGAAAAATGAGATAGATGCATGAAAGGTGAAGTTCAATAATAGTTTTGGTGATTCCAATCTCAATCTAGCAAGGCTAGTGAAAAAAATCGCTTTATGGAAGTTCTCCAGTTATTTCTGGAAGTTAACCTTGTTTGTGGTACCTGCAAACACTTACAAGCTATGAGACCATTGTCTTGAAGAATACTATCATGATTTGTCTGCTATCATGGGCATCCATACCCAGTTTCAAAAGTTTCCATTTTGACTTAGACGGAGAGAATGTTGGTGAATGTTGGAGAATATATGATGCCAATAGCCATTGGATAAGATACATCGTGTCTTTGGAACCCACGGCTTTCTCAAAGTTGGCTAGAAGCATGCATAATGAGGAGCAGGGGAGCTATTGGAGTCAATTTGCAGCCTAGAAGCCAATGTTTGGTAGATCAAAACAAATGCAGCCCATGTTATGAAGAGCCGACTCAATAAAAATAGAGGAGCAAAAAAAAAAAAAAGAATCTCCCACACATTTAGAAATGGCAACCCACGACTGGAGAAAATTAAGATGTAAAGAAATATGTCCATAGGTGCCATAAAAGATGCATTGCACCATGTGAATGAGTTAAAAAGAGTTGCAGGTGAGCGATGCCTTGCAGCAGGGGAAGGCAAGTCATGCATTGAGAAGACGTTCTACAAGCCCATGGCCTCAGAATGAACAGAGTTTGAAAATTGGAACACCTTGGCAAGAGGAGAACATCCCAATTAAATGAGAGCTGCTCATGCCATAAAAGAGAGGTAGAGTGTGAAAGATAAAACCCTCTAGTCCCATGCAATAAAGAATCCCACATTAATTAACAGAACACACAGACATAAGGAGACTCCATGGTTTGAAAAGAGAGGCAGGCGCTGCTTTGCTAAGAGAAGCTCACACCTTGTTAAAGGAAATGCATGAGCATAAAGAAAAGGACATTCACGGCAGTATATAAAGGGAGATCAGTGCATTTTAAACAGAGAAGGGCAGAGTCAACGCCACATAAGAGATAGGGGAGAAATGAATGTCAAGTGCATAGCGGATTAAGCCGTAATCAAAAAATGGGCTCATCCACAGCGTCTAAAGAAATTGGATCATGCCTGAAAAGACATTCCACGCCATCTCCAAGCAATAAGCTCCCACACATCCAAAAGGAGAGGTCTGCATTTTAAAAAGCAAGGCTCAGAAGGAACCTCAAGTGTAGCATGAAAAGGACAAGAGGAAAAATGTTCATCCCACATTCATAGTGGAGAAGCAATTTAAGATCTTTAAATACAAATGGTTACACCAAATGTTGTGTCTTAAAGACACGCCTTTTCCAAAGGCAAAGGCCATGGCCATGTGGTGGGCCTCCAAATTTGACTTAAGTGTGGATGATGTCATCCAGGGTCACTGAAGCATAATTTTAAACAAAAAACCAACTATAATGATGTGGCGCCAAAACCGAAGATTGAAGGAGACGATGACATGTGGATTGATCTGACGGTGTGTGCATCCCTACAAAAAGAGTTGTGTGGTAGTTAAATAATGCGGGGATGTGCTTGGGCACCACGTGGCACGACGGTTCCTGCAGATGATGCGATGGCAAAGATGAGCAGATCAAAACGAAGGCATAGGATTTTGCCACGTGGCGAGATCCGACGGTCCGCACATCCCCACAAAATGGAGTTGTAGGAATTTAAGCAATGCAGGGAAGAAAATTTTTGACACGTGGCGAGGGTCCTGGTGGTGCTGATGTGGCGTCTAATGTAGAGGTGGACCAATTAAATAGTGCCACATGGCATGGTCAAACTGAGGGTTGACCACGAGAAGGAGAGAATTGGAAGAGTTAAAAAATAATTTTTAATTATTAGAGTTTGTACGTCAGGTTTTAAAAGAGGTCATTTTATATAGTTTTGACTTTATGACATTTTAAATTTAATAAATTTAAAAAATCAAATATGAAAACCATGGTTTTCTAGCAGAGGAGTCATTTTCAAAATGACTTTCAATGGGTTTCTAAGATGCAAAATAGGCGATGTTATATATCTTCGGAATCGGGAGAAGACAAACTATCCAATTTTGGAGTCAATTTTTGCACAAGTAGTAGCTGGCTCAAGCTACAAGAGGTTTTCTTTTAGGTTCCCAGATTGCAATAGATTTTAGGTATCAGAGTTCAAAATTAATTTCTAGCATGGAAATGACCTAGATATACATAAAAGATGGTAATAATGCAGTTGGGGTTGAATTAGTTACATTAAAATCAGTGAAAACTCATAATTTCACCAGAATTGCATAAGGTTTCAGATATTTTAGATGCAAAAGGATTTCATCATTAGGCAGAGATATTTCAAAGCAGTTGCAATGTAGTGATGAAACAAAAAATCAAATCAGATGGAAGAAAGAGGTTAGAGAGAGTCTTTTCAATTGCAAGAGATGAAATTCTAAGGTGATACATGTCAATTGTAGGTTCAATCTGGGAATTCATCTTCATCCTATATTTTTCTTTCTTTCTTCCATTTGAGGGGTTCTAGGTTTTGTTACTGTGAAACCAATGTTGGTAGGAAATGTGCAATCATTCTGTGAGACCACTTCTTTGGATCCAGAACTGTGATTCCACCTCCATTCTTCAACAATTTCTTCTCATGTGAACAGCAGTAGTGCAGATAATATAGATAGTTCTGATATGTTAGGTTGTTTCATGTTTTAATTTCATGCATTTGAATATATAGTTTCAAGGAAATGAATACATATGAGAAGCATTTTATTAGTTTCATTAGGGTTCTCATCTTCTATCTCAGTAATCTATAGTCTTATGTGGTCTTGGAACAAAGAGCTAAGATCCATTTGCTTCCCCTTCAGGTTGTATGTTTGATATGTTTCACTGTTGGAACAAAGTGCCAAGTAAATGCTTGATGTGTTTGATACGGTTACTGTTTATGTTGAGAAGGATATTTTGTGAGAATGAGATATGAATGAACATTAATGTCTGAATCACAAGGTGATTAGATAGATCTGCTGTCTAGGTATACAGAATATGTCCTGATGTCACAGATGTATGTTTTGGATTCATGGAATTGCCCAATGGATTAGGCACTGATCAGAGATAAGATCATTAGGTTTTTCTGCATGTTTGAGGATTTGTTGAACATCAACATCAATAATCAATGCTTTTCCCTTTCATGTTGAAGAGCTATAATAGAATGCCCTCACTCAGCTTTTGAGATTCCTAGTTCTGCATTTAGCTACTGTAGATTGATGTTATTTCATGAGTTATCAGGAGAAATAAGGGTTTTAGCTGCTTCATAATAGATTCAGTGTATGCTTTGACAACTGGTACCATATAAAGAATCTATAGGTCCGCCCGCCTAGGTTTTGCAGAGCCTAAAGAAGAAGAAGGGTCATGTCTTATAGTTGGCCTGGCATTTGAATGGATGTGTTCATAATGGGAGTTAGCTGCCCCTAGATGCATTTTTTTCTCATCAGGGTAATTGGAAACGGGTAACATTTTCAAACACCAACAACAACAATGCAAACCTGTAAATGCATAGATAAGCTCATTGGCCTAATCACATAATATAGATGAGTTTGGAATTAATAAACACCAAAAAGTTTAATTAAACAATTAAAACAAGGATACGTCGACCATATAGGGTCAACATTGGTAAAATATGAATAGTTGAGTCACTAACTCCATGTACCACTACCAGGGATATAGATCTTGCACACTAAAACACGTGATCAAGTAAAATTGCATATAATATCATAGCCAAAGAAATAATTTATTAAATACCTAATTAATCCATTTACATTGCTCAAATTCACATAAAGCATAAAGAGACATTAATGAAGTAAATAACCATAGCATAAAATCCATCACATGGTATAATCAAAAAAATGTCCAAATGCCAGATAATTAGATATCATCATAGACCTATTGTCATCTCAAAATGGCATCAACATGCAACAACATAGTAGTATAGCATCTATGTTACTGAAGCAAAGTATAAGATCCAACCCTCAAGTCATCTCAAGGTACATATAAATAGAGTATCAAGTATCTCTTGATTCAAAAATAGATAAGGTATAGACTAAAAACATGAGAGGCACTACATCTCTCCTTGGTGATGTGCAAGGGTTCAAGTGAATGTATAACTTTTTAACTTCTTCAATGCATCCCTCTTCTTCAACTATTTTGGTGGATATAATGGGCTTGATTTTTTTTTTTATTTTTTTTTAGATAATATCTTTTATCTTTTGGATCTAACTAGATTTGAGATTTTGATTTCTCTCCCTGCTTCTATGCACATAATATATCCATTTGGCATTCTATATCTTTCTATCATCTTATTGCAAGTTCAAATGTCTCTTTCTATTTTGTAGTAGTGATCAATGCAATATTCTCCTGAGTACCAAATTCTTCAATGTAGGCTTCCACATATGGTTTTCTTTCAAGTGGGGCATATTCTAGCCTAACGTTGGTTAGTGCATCATCTTGAATTTTTTTTATCTTTAAAAATCCAATTTTCCATCATTTACAAATGATTAGCACTAATTCTTTTGGTAGTTCATTCGTTACCATTTCTATGGTCCTACTATAACTTTACATTCTAAGTAGAACAATACTAATAACACAAATATGATATTTCTCAATAATAAGTGGATGTCTATGTTTTATTGTGTTTTAATTTCCATTATGCACTATATCATTTACTATGCCTTCAATTGAAAGTGGAGGTAAATACTTACCTTTATTTACTAGTTTGGATATCCGTGATGATGATTATTTAGTAGATGGGTTTGGTCTCTTGTGAGTTGCAGAGAGTTTATTCTTTTCTTATTCTACTTTGTCATTTTCACTCTTTCTTATTGTTTTATTCTAGCTTCCTTTCTACCATTGTCTATTATAATCATTTTAGGTTCATGTGAGGTCTCCCTTTAGGAGTCATTATTTACATCAACATCTTCCTATTTTTGTGGACTCGAAATCATTTTTCCTATCTTTTTACTTTCTTTCCTTGCCTCCTTCATCTTGATCTTTTTACTTCTTAATTCAGATGATCACACTCCTTATTATGATTGTAAGAATTTTTCTTAGGGAAAAAATCACCCAAGATCAAGGAACTCAAGTACAATCATAGAATAGACCAACAAGGTATGATCATATTAACAATATGAGAATGAATATCTTTGTCATGTACATATACACTAGGAGTGCCTATATATAAAGGCCTCTAAGATGAATCTAGAATGTCTCTAGAATGAGCTACAAGATAAGCATGAAAACTAAGCACACATCCACTAGAAGTGGATTATTTTTTATTAATTATTTTCCAAATAAAGCTAAGGAGGTGATGAAGAGATTGGGATTCACTCCCAATTTAGGGGCACGATAATTGACTATCCAAAAAAGGCCAGGGTACACTATCATTCAAAATAGGAAGACCACTATGGATAAAGGAAAACAAATAATTGGATCCACTAGTGTTGTCTAGGAAGAGAGACCTCTTGAGCCCTCCCCTAAGAGGAAAAAAATAACAAAAGTTCAAGGTCCTCAAATTGAGGAATATTCACCTTCATAATCCCCTTTGAGGATTAAACAGGAACATCTTACTGAAGAGCAAATTGAACAAGGGTCACAAAGAGGAATTTTCATTACCTAGGCAGAAATAGATGAAGGAAACCCCCAGGAGCCTCCTATGCCAATTTTAGAGTTGATAGTAGTATATTTTAAAGGAAGAGAATTAGACATTGTAATAGAACAAGCTAGTCAACATTTTTTGTCAGATGATAGTTTTGTTCAATCCAGAGCTTTCCACCAATTTTCATGGAGAACTAACATAGGAAAAATTGAAGAAAGATGTAATAAGTTGAGAATACAACATCTAGAGCTGGAGGAGGTTTCCTTGCAAAATCAGGTAAAAGAGAAGATGATGCAGGAATTCCAAGTATAACTCCTGAAGAGGGAAGGCAGATGGTAAAAGCATCAAATATTTTACTATTGCCTAATTGGGATATAGCAGATGCTCTAATTTTTAATTCTATTTCAAATAAATTGGACATACAAGACCAAAGTAAGAAAGAATTCATAGGTACTACTTTTAGTGAGGACCAGGCCACTTTGGTTATATGGTCATTAAGGAAGAGATCTAGGGCTATTTCATCATAGTCAGATGACTTAGGATTAATGAAAAATATCATTGTAAGAAGAGTAGTAGATACCTCCCATGTGCAGGCAGCTCACATGGCTATTGGAACATCTCAGTTTGTTTTGGCTACTGCAGAAAAGGAAGAAAAGACAATATTTGAACTATAGAGTAAGTATGAGAGAGTTTTGGAAGCTTATAATAAAGAGGTTCAGAAGAGGATTGAGCTTTAAAATAAAGTGATGGGGAGGTCTTCCAGACCAAGGATTACATATCCTTGCCCTCCAGTGGAGCCTTTTAAATCCACTCCTCTCATAGAAATGCTAGATACCCCATAGAGGCCACAATATTACATAGCTAAAGATTTTGAAGAAGAAAAGAGCAAACTGTGGGCTTTACATGTAAGCTAAATGTACAATATAAAGATAAACTGAGAAAGGCTCTCATGTATCTTGTAGATAAAATTGAATGGCCATTTTTTTATGATCAATTAGTAAAATTAATAAGCATATGGGAATAGATGAAAGCCCATGAAGACAAATTGAAACCCATTGTCAATAAGTGGGGAAAGAGAAGAAAAGAAATTACTTTTTTATGTTACTCTATTATAAGGTCTACTCATGACCATATTTTAAAAAAATTTGATATTGCTAATGATGATCTATTAGATTTTGATGACAAAAGAGATGCATTACAGTTAAAGGTTGTTTCTTATCTAAGCAAGTATAAGAGTGAGAAATTTTATTTATTCTCTTGTGCTTTAGATAGAAAGAATAAATATTAATGGGCTAAGGAATTGGATGATTTATTTCATTTAAGAATGAATAAGGTCATCAATGAGAAAGAGCATGCTTGGTAGGCCACCATGACAGAGAAATTGGTGATGGTCCAATTATTCTTTAATTATTTACAAAAAGATTTTGTTAGTATTGATAGGGAAGTTGAGTATGTGCTTAGAAACAAACATGATATTTTGCAATTCAATTGGCCAGATGACACACTTTTTGACACGCGGATGGTAGATATTGTTTCTAATGAACAGTTCAAAAAAATTGAAATAGATGATGATGAGGTGTAGGAGAATGAAGTATAGATTGTTGATATAACAACACTATATTAGAGAAAGGATAATGATAAAGGTCAAAAATCAATTTTAGTTACAGGTTCAAAATCCCAAGATGTGGACATGACAGAAGAACAAATAAGAGTAAAAGTAGTTTTGTTAGTTCAAGATGAAAATAATGAAAACCCTCGAGTAGAAATTGATTTGCAAGTACCACAAAAAGATTCATCATTGGCCAATATAGTAGCTACATATGCCAAATATTTCGAATAGTGGTGGCCAACCAAAGAACCAATAACTTGTGAAGATGTAATAGAAATGGACCTACCAAAGAATTACTTGATGTATTAACTTTCTATTACACAAAGTTTTTGTCCTTTTGTGACTATTTGCAAACTGTAAATATCCTCTATAAAAGGACACCTGTCAGTTCTCTATACCTAAAGCTTATTGCATCTCACACTATATAAGTGAGATTCCAAGGCTAGAGAAGGGTATGATTTTGAATGCAAATTTTAGTTTACTTTGAGTATGGGTCGGTCTAGTTATTGTAGCAAACTTTATGATTAATCTTCTCTGCAAATTTTATGAGAATACATTGATGTTATGTGATCCTTGTGTCCTTTTCTAGAGTCATTCTGAGTTTTATTACAATTTTATACAATTTTCAAAGAAAATTAATACAAAATCAAACCATTCCCATATCTATTCTTGCTGAATTTTGTCTTCATTGATATTACCTAGTTATTCTAATTGTGTGTGAGTAAAGCTTTCCCAATTGAATGAAATTCATTTAAGATTTATGTCAATTCATTATTCCTATTAATTCAATGAATTAAGTAAAGGAGTTAGTGAATTCTATGGGATTGCTATGGTAATAGAAAGGATGTATGTAGGAATTGCTGATAATATTTTTTGTAATGCAACAAATTAGATCTATAAATTGGAGTAGACTTTGAATTCCAATGGAATAGGCATTGGTCTAATTAATCCAATTTTTAAATTGGTAGATCATGAATAAGAATCAAGTCTAAAATCAAAATCAACTTTATTTTACTATTGCTAGAAATACTTGCAAATCTGAGAAGAATTGTAACCAAATCTGCTCATGAGGGATGTATATCATCTAAAAATGTCAAGAAATGGATAAAATATATATATATTAGAGATAGAAGATGAGAATTAGAATGAAACTAAAATAATTCTCATACAATAGAATTCATTTGAATCATCCCCTAGGTATACCCACCTTGGTTTTGTAGAGCCTAAAGAGTAGAAATCCAGTCCTAATTTTGTTGAAGTTGGTTCCAAATAATATGAAAACATAATTATTAATGGGAAGTAGCTACCCCTTAGATTTGTGAGCATTATTATTCTGGTATTGAGCCTTTGTTGTTCAATAGTTGAAAAAACACCAACACCACAAACCCACAAATACAAACTAAATGCAGAGCTCTAGAATAGTTACCATGATAAAAAATAGAGTAATCTAATGTACTCCTTAAATATCTAAATACTCACTTAAAAACATCCCAATGTACCCCTCTAATATTAGCAATAAACTAGCTTAGAACTCCCAGTGCTTGGGAAATGTCAGGTCTAGTACAAACCATAGCAGACATAAGACTACCAATAGTACTAGCATAAGGTACTCTACTTATGTCCTCCACCTCACTAGGATATTTTGGACAATCATCTAAAGATAACTTTTTTTTGATAGAAATAGGAACACACAAAGGTCTACAATCTACCATGCTAAACCTTTCCAACACGGACTTTACATACTTACTCTGACTCAACCAAAGTTTTCTATTAGACTTGTTGGTGTTTTAAAATGCACTAAAACTACTAAGCGGCAAAATGCTTAATACCAGAATGATAGTACATACACAATCTAAAGACTAGCCAATTCTTATTAACAATTGCATATGCAAAGTATTTGGACCCAACTTCAACAAAACCACAAATGGCTTTCTACTCTTTTGGCTCTACAAAACTAGGGTGCGTGTACCCAGGGATGATTCAAAACTGGAACATTTGTATGAGGATTATTCTTAGTTTCATTCTGATTCTCAGTTCAAAAATCCTCAAATATATACATAATTCTTTGCTAACTTGATAAACACATCCCATAAAATAGATATGGCCAAGAATTCTTCTATAGATCTGTGGATGTTCTTAACAATAGTGGCTAATTGAAGCTAAAACATTCCACACAGACAAGTGATGGCCAACTTTGAAGATCTATAGGAAATAAAAGTAAAGTTTGATTTAATGCTGCATTTTGATAACCATTTATGATATATCTCTCCTTCAGCTGAATCAATTTGATCAGTGCCTAATCCATTGGGGTTTAGAGTCTATAGCAAGTTCTCAGATCTAGTTTTTTGCCTTACAACAAATTATATCAGCAATTCTTATATGAATCCGTCATTCAAAATCCTTTCCACTACTAAAGAAGCCTTATCACATTCATCAAAGCTTTTATTTAATCCATTGAATTAATAGCAGTGATAAATAGATATACAACCTAACTAGATTGCATTCAATTGCACAAGCCTTTACTTATACAATATCAAGACAACCAAGTAATTGAAAGGAGACAAGATTCAGAAAGAACTGATATGGGGATAGTTCACAATTTTTATTCATTTTCTTTGAAAATGGTATATTCTTTACAATAGACTCAGAATGACCTTCAGAAAGAAACACATCTCATTCTATATTCATGTATTCTCAGAGAATTGATAGAAAAATACATTATAAACTTTCTTTCAAAATTTGGACCAAAAACAAACTAAGCATAGTACATAGAAAAATAGAATTTGGACCCTTCTTTAGCCTTGGGATCTCACTTAAATAGTATGAGATGCAACAAGCTTTAGGCTCAAGACAGAATGACAGGTGTCCTTTAAAAGACACTTACATATGCTTTTAACAAGATGACAAAAATGCGAGTAACAGCAAAAGTTTTACATCAGACATTCCTTTTGTGGGCCCTTTTGTTACATGCTCCTATGTTGCTAAGTTGGTTGCTATTCCGATCCTTCCTTGTATGCAGCAGCCAAATTAACCAATGATGAAGTTTATTCTGATGATGGCACATCAACCTCCACCTGTGGGCTTTGACCATCTTAATCCTATATGGGGAAAATAACTTCTACCTTTTCCCTTTCTTTAGTTGTATCGGCATCCTGTGGTCCCGGGTCTGTAACTGAAGGTAACAGATTATCCTTGTCTTCTTCTTCCGGTTGGGTTTGAGTAGTGACAAGGTTAGTGATTTGGATCTACTCACCTTGCATTTCATCACTATCATCTTCATCTTCATCAAACTACTCAACAGGAGCCAAATCTGCCATCCATTTGTCAAATAATGTATCATCTGGCCAATTGAACTGTAAAATATCTCTCTGTCTTTTTAGCACATATTCAGCATCCTTGTTAATGGTAACAAATTCTTTCTTTAAAGAATCAATGAATATTCGGGCCTTCACCATTTCTTCTATTCTGGCGGCCCACCATGCATGCCCTAATTCATTAATGACTTGATTCATTCTTAAACAGAATAAATCATCAAGTTCCCTTACCCATTCATCTTTTCTTTTCAAATTATTCTCTTTATCTAAGGCATAAAGAAACAAATTGAATTTTTGGCTTTTTTACTTTTCAAAGTAGCCTACTACTACTTTTTGTAAATGAACCCTTTTATTATTAAAATTAGTGAGATCAGAAACAATATCAAATGTCTTTTCAATTTGATCAAAAGAATTATCTATGAAAGAGAAACACAAAAGTGTTATTTCTTTCTCCCTTGTCACCCATTTATTCAAAATAGGCATTAGAGCCTCATCATTAGATTTCAATTCCTCCCAGATACTGATCACCCTAGCCAACTGATCATAAATTAGTAGCCATTCAATCTTGTCCCCCAAATATGTGAGAGCTTTTCTTAATTTATCTTCATATCTGGATTCCAATTCTACATGTAAAGCCCACAGTTTTCCTTTTTCTTCTTTAAAGTCCTCAGCAGTGTAGTATTGTGGCCTTTGGGGTGTATTTGGTATTTCTATGAGGGGGGTGGATTTAAAAGGTTCACCTGGGGAGTGAGGGTATGTTATTTTGGGCCTAGTGGTTTTCCCCAATAGCTTGTTCTCAAGCTCAATTCTCTTTTTTACATCTTTATTGTAGGCATCCACCACTATTTCATACTTTCTCTACAGGTCAGTCATTTCCTTTTCTTCTTTTTCTACTGTGGCCAAGGAAAATTTAGAATAGTCCACATTCATGTGGGCTTCTTGTACATGTGAAGTATCAGTGACCCTCCTCACAATGATTCTCCCTATTAGTCCTGAATCATTAGGCTGTGATGGAGTAGTCCTGGATCCTCTTCTTAATGACCACATAACAAGTGTAGCTTGGTCATTACTGAATGTTGTTCCCAAGAATTCCTCTTCATCTGGATCCTATAATCCTAAATTATTTGACATAGAATTAAAAATTAAGGCATCAGCAATACCCCAATTGGGCAATAATAAAATATTTGCATCTTTCACCATCTGTCTACCCTCTTCAGGGGTTATATTCTAGAACTCTTATATCATTTGTTCCTTTATTTGATTTTGAATAGAGGCTTCATCCATTTCTAGATGCTCTATTTTCATATTCCTACATCTTTTCTCAAAAATGTGCATGTTTTCCCTCCATCAGAATTGATGGAAAGCCCTAGATTTTACAAAATTGTTATCAAACAAAAATTATTGTCTGGCTTGTTCTAAAGTAGTTTCTAATTCCCTTCCCCTAAAATCTACTATAGTTAATTCAAAACATGGCATAGGAGGCTTCTGGGGGTTCCCTTCATCAATTTTTTCTTGAGTAACAAAAACTCCTCCTTGTGATCCCATTTGTTCAATTTGCTCATTAGTGAGCTATTCCTCCACAATTCTCATAGGAGTTTGGGAGGGTGAGTAGCTTTCATCATGTGATTCCTCTTCCTTTATTATTTTTCTTCTTTTGGGAGAGGGTTCAGGGCATCTTTCTTAAAAAATAGTACTAGTAGATTCAATTATTTGCTTTCCTTTGTTTACAGTGGGCATCTAATCCTGAATGATAGTATATCTTGTCCTCTTTCGCACAACCAATGGACCTGCCCCTATGTTAGGGGTGAATCCCAATTTCCTCATTACTTCCTTGGCTTTATCTAGAAAAGAATCAATAAAATGTTATTTCTTCTCATTCATTACCTCCATTATTTTAGGGAATGTACTCGTAAACTTATTTATTCTATCTGCATTAGTTGCAACATTACTAAGAGGATTGTAATCCTTGTCAAAACAATTAATAAACTCCAAAACTTTTGAATAGACTCTCCATTTCTCTTTCTTTGTTTCTTTCTCCTAAAGAGAATATTCATTCCTTGTTACATCTTCGGGGAAATAGAATTCATGCTGACTTGGACGAACCTTGATCCTATGTATAAGAGCAAAATTGAAGAAATCTTCTGCATCACAAAAATGAGAGTGAGATACTGCCATCTTATACTGATCCAAAAATTTGTAGAGGAAGATCCACCCCTCTTTAGTTATTACAAACTGGTGAGCTATAGTGCAAGTAGGAAAAATTGATCATGTTCCCCTTTTGTGCAAAAAGGTCTCCTCCACTCCTCCCAACTGCCATAAAAATTCAGTTACTCCTACCTTTAAAGGCACCTGATAAGGTAGTACATGTGGTGTCCCTTTGAATCCATAAACTCTAATGATAGTTGAGACCGGATATGGGATAATATCCCCCCAATTATGTGAAAATTTTAGACTATGGGGTCTGTCCATAGGCCTAACAAGGTGCATTAGTGCCTTAGGAATTATGGGATTGTCACTCAATATGAGGCACCTTAGTTTAGAAGCAAAGTGCCTATCAAATCTAACAAAACTAGCATTTTCTGCTTCCCCAGTCATGTCTGCACTCCATAACTGAACTAGTAGTGCTTCCCCCTCTTATTCCCTATTTAAAACCATTTCTTTACTGAAATATGTAACCCCTTTAAATAGAAACATATGCATCAATAGGCAGTACTAACCCCAAACCTTCTCCACCTTACCCTTTGCAATCCCCAGCAATCCATTGTGAATCTCATTAGCCAGGTAAGATGCAAAATCAAAAATTATTTCTACACTGAAAGAGGAGATTTGGGTGATCATATACATGAAGCTCATAGGAATAAAATCTTCTTCACCCTCTCCGAAGACTCTGCACAGGGTCCTGTATATTTCTACTGCCCTAGCATTAAAGCATGATTTCTTGAAAGGTTCTTTAGAAGATGATGTTATTGCTGGTAGGTTTCCAATTCTGCCTATGTGGGCCTTCAGTGCACCTTTTCTAACTACATCCCTTTTTGACATATATTCTTTTTCTAATTCTATCAAATCAATGGGCACATGATACCTAGTGAGAGGTCCCAAATTGAAAACTTCCCTAATCTCTTCTGGACTGATGGTAATTAAAACTTCACCATCCATTCTTCTCACTACCGTAGTGGCTTGATCATAACTCCTCACCACGACCTTGAGAAGGTCATAATCCATAAACACACTAGGAACAACTAGCTTTCCCATATCAAAATTCCATATATTGGCATGTGGGGCATATAATTTCCTTTCTGCAAACCATTTTTTGAACAAACTCAAACCAGTTTGAGAATTTTGAGCATCCTGGACCCAATTACCCTTATCATACAATCCATCAACTATCCTTAGCCTAGGGTTCAATGAGGTTAACCTTTTAACTTGCACTGTCTCTACAATAGACTCAAGGAGCAACTCAAGCAAGTCATCGTGCACATTTCTATCCAAATAGTTTATTTGACCTGAAAATCCCTTCTTCAGAGGCATCTTGGATTATTTTTTACAGAACTAAAAAGCCTACAAAGATTATGGTAGTACTACTTACTTGAATTCTATCTTTGTTTTCCTTTGTATTTGTGTAAACTTTCCGTGAACAGACAATTTCACAAATTTTGCCAGACTTCAGCACGCTTTCCTTCAGTAATTGCTTCTGCACAAGAATGGCTCAGAATATTTGCCCGTGTAAGATGAAAATGATGAAATCTTCTATGTTATACTCTACTTTTTCACATGTGATGCTTTCATGTCTAATTAATACAGAGAGTGGTACCACATTCTGTGTTTAAAGCTACGCTTTCAATCTTCAAAAATCCTACGATCGTGTGATATAGAGAAAAAAACTAGGCATTGCACTTGACATGTTGGTCAATTTATCCAATGAAAATTTATCATGTACATAACTCTTTCCTTGATGGCACTTATGTCCGGACCCACTGGCAACTGAGGACACGTGTCAGCAGGTCACTACTTTATTATGCATAAAGAACAAGCACCTTGCCATAGCGAAGCAATGACAACCATTGATCTGATCTAAATTCGGCAGATGATATGTTACTGGGCTTGCTCAAAAATATGGCGGTGGGCCCTTATTCACTATGTCGCTATACGTATCTCCCTAGCAACTCTTCATAGCAAGAAGACGACGGCCGTTGATCATAGACCTAATCAAAGGTGGGGAAACTGCAGGCATTTTTTTGACTTATACTCACTACATCGCATAGCTTAAATAACATGCAACTTTTCAACGCAACGTAGCGAGGACTGTTGATTCTATTCTAATATGACACTCAGGATCTCTTTCACATTTGATCAGAAGGACATTGATGAAGTATGGAATTCCATATAGTTGGCACCCTTTAAGATCTTACTTTAGTCCTAGTCATCATTCCACGTTACTAAAGGTCCCACCAGCTCTTGATTTCACGGGGCCTCGCTACTTCGCTAATGGCAAGAAAATTTTTGATAGCAAGGTAGCGAGCTCTGGCAACTTTAATAAATTTTGGCACTGTGAAATGCAAGGGTCCATCAGATTACTCTTACTGCTATCAACTACTTTTGACAACGGCAATTATTACTTATCATGCCACCTGGATTAGTCATGGTACTGATGGATTTCAATGTTACCGACTCTTCAATTTCACGGGGCCTCACTACTTTGCTAATGGCGAGATGTCAAATTTTTTTGATAGCGAGGTAGCGAAACATCAGAAAAAATCATCATTTCGACGTTGACTTCAGACTTCTTCTGCTCGGTCCCCTTTCCTATTTTGACGATAATTGCAATGTGTACTTGACTAATAAATCAACCAGAAAACAAAGCTCTGACCATCATATCTTCATTTTGTGGTCCCATTTTATAAACTTTTTAGCACTCACTACCTCGCCATACATAAAAAGTGCCCATGTTTGCATAGCAAGGTAATGACAACGGTGGATCTACTTAGATCGAGCAGTTGAGGAATATGAGAGGAAAGGTATCTCGGGGGCACAGAAGATAAAAAGACAACAGAATATTCACCTTATTTGAAAATTCAAACATTTTGTGACTACAATTTATGAATAGAAAGAAATGTAGGGTTTTCACAAAAAAATTTCAAAGGCTAGAAAATGGATGAATTATCTAGAAACCCTATTATCCACTAGAATGAAAAATTTGAATTTTCTACAATTGGACAAAAGACTTCTATCAAACAAAAAGTAAGACCAACAATGGCTCTATCTGGGGATGATAGACTACCTGAGTCTATGCAAGATTTCAGAATCTATGGGAGAGCAGACCACATACTTCATAAAAAAGACAACTTCTTCAAAGAGCACTGAGAAACACACAGAAACAAGGATCAAGATTGCACAGGGATATTTACAAGGACTTATAGAATATACAAAATGTACAAAACAATAGGAAACCCTAAAACTGTTGTTCATGGAAGAAAATAAGTATTTTTCAAGAAAAATACCTCTTCAAGAACTGTCCATGAACTGGCAATTCAAGAATATTGTCAAATACATCTTTGAGTATATAAGAATCTTCACCCCAAGTATTTTCAATTAGATATGGGCCTGACCAAATTGGATCAAATTTGCCATGTTTTCTTTTATCCTCAATTCTAGCATTCCACATTAAGACTAAATCTCCATCTTCAAACTTTCTACTTATAGTTCTTTTATCATAGAGTGTCTTGACTTGCAATTGCAACTTTTGGTTCTTTAGAGATGCTTCTCTTCTGGTTTCTGTTAGTCTTACCAATTCATCCATTCTTTCTTGCATTTCATCTATAGTATCTTCATCATACACCTAGATGTAATTGTAGAGTCCCATCAAGTTGTTCTGAGGCATTCTAGCTTGAATTCCATACACTAAATCAAATAGAGCTACACCAATTGATTTCTTTACAGTTACTTTGTCAGCCCATATTGCCAACTGTAACTTGGAATCCCATGCCTTTTTATTATCATCCAAGGTTCTCTTAATGACCTTCAACAGGCTCTTATTTGTGGACTCGGCTTATCCATTCCCTTGTGGATGATATGGAGTAGATGATGACCTTGTCATTCCATATTTATCACAAAATTTAATGAATTCCTCAGAACTGAAGCATATAGCATTATCTATTAGAATTTTCTATGGACAGCCAAATCTAGAAATAATATTATTCAGTAGGAAATTATTGACCACTTTACTTGTTGCATTTCTTGTGGGGATATCCTCTACCCATTTTGTAAAGTAGTCAGTAGCAACCAGAATCCAAGAATAGCTAGTGCTAGACTTGGGGAAAATCTCTCCTATGAAATCCAGACCCCATTGTTGAAAAGGAGCTTGAATCTCTACTGGCTTCAATGGGGTATTTCTTGAGAACTTTAGCTTTCTAGCAAACCTCTGACAAGGATCACATTTCCTAACCATAACTTGGGCATCCTTGAAAAGGGAATGCCACCAAAATCCAGCCCTCATTATCTTATGTGCAGTAGTTTTGGCCATATAGTGCCCCCCACACACTCCAGCATGCATTTCTTTCAAAACCTCTTTTGCCTTTTCCTTATCAACACATTTCACTAATACTCCCTCAAAATTTCTCCACCATAGGTTTCTTTGCACAATTACATACCTGATGGCTTGCAATTTAGTATTCCTCTTTTCAATTTCAGGCAAATAGGGAGGAGCTTCCATGTGTTGCAAGTAATATATGACATTGGTGTACCAATCACACTGGTCCATGTCACATAAGTCAGCTCTAAGATCATCATTTACCAGATTTATCTGATTAGCCTCTAGATTAGCTTTAGACATGAGTTTGGCCAAACCTTGACCCCTTACTAACTTTTTTATCTATATATCAATGCTGAATTCCTAGATTCTATTGATCCATCTACATCTCCTGCTTGATACTTCCTGTTGAGAAAATATATCCTTGACTGCAGCACTAGGTACAAAAGTGATAACAGTAGCACCTACTAGGTAACATCTGAAAGCTTTTACAGCCTTTACTAAATCATACACTTGCTTTTCATTTATTTCATACTTAATTTCAGTAGGCTGCAGTGACTTACTGAAAAAGGCAATAGGCTGCTCATATCCTTCTTGATTTTTCTACAATAAGATTGCAGCCATAGTGTGGAAGGATGCAAAAGAAAAAATATGCATGGGTTTTGAATAATCTGGAGTTCTCAATACTGGAGTATTTTTTATTGCAATTTTAATATCCTGGAATTCTTGTGAAGGCTCACCATTCCAATCTATAGTGGTTCCCTTTTTGAGCATCTTTGAGATAGGTCTGCTGATCTCAGCAAAATTTGTAACAAATCTCCTAAGGAAATTAACTTGGCCAAAGAAATATTGAATTCCTTTTACATTTTTTGGCCTGGGGACTTTGTCAATAGTCGCTACTCTCTCATGGTCTATTTTCACCCCATCCTTAGACACTATATGTCCTAGTAGTTTACCTTCTGTGACCCCAAATGCGCATTTCTTTGGGTTTAAAGAAAATCCATATTCCAGAGCTTTGATAAAGATTTTTTCCAAATGTTTGCAGTGATCTTCAACCTTATTAGAATATATTGTAAGATCGTCCTGGTACATAACCATAAATTTATCAATATAATCATGAAATGCTACATCCATGGCTCTTTGGAAGGTAGCTCCTGCATTAATAAGGCCAAAAGGCATCCTCACATATACATATGTTCCCCATGGGGTTGTGAAGGTTGTTTTGAACTATTCACTTTCCTTTACTAGAACTTGATTATATCTAGAAAAACCATCCATCATTGACATTAATTCAAAGCTAGTCACTTGCTGCAACATGGCTTCCATATTAGGTAAGCCATAATTGTCTTTTAGAGATGCAATGTTTAAGTTTCTAAAATCCACACAGCCTAATATCTCCATTCTTCTTCCTGACAGGAACCAAGTTTGAAACCCAGGTGGAATGCCTGATTGGTTTGATTATCCCACCATCTCTTAGTTTTATCAATTCTTCTTGTATTTTTGGGGCAAGGGTAGGATTGATTGGTCTCTGTTTTTGCCTGAAAGGTTTTACATTTTCCTTCAATGGTATGACATGCTGGAACAGATCCTCCTTATAAGCCTTAAGGTCATCATATGACCAAGCAAAAACATGTCTGTATTTTCTAAGTAGGTCAATCAATGTTTTCCTAATTTTAGCAGGCGAATTTTGGCCAATATAAACCCTTTTAGGAACTTCATCAGTACCCAAGTTTATTTCTTCTAACTCCTAAGGTTTAGGGTCGTTAACTCCTGATTTTACTCCGTCTTGGTTATCAAAAATATTTTCCAAGACCACTAACCCCTTCGGCATCTTATTTTTTTTCAATTGCATAATCTCTTAACCAAAAATGGTTTCCTTCCCATTTATGGTTTCAATCGGTCCACTGCAATCCATTTCCTGACTGTGGTACTTGTCTTCATTTAACAAAAAAATTGTAATATCTTTGTCATCTTCAAAGACCTGCCAATTTTTAATGTTATCAGGTATGGAAGGTCTATTTTGCACCTTAATCTGAGAGATTCCTACAAATGATATCTCTTTTGGCTTGATTGCTACATTTGCTAACAAATCAGCTATCTTATTTTGAGTCCTATCTCTCCATGAGATCCCAAATGCATCAAAGAATTCTATCTGATCCCAAACTGCATTTCTATATTGTTTCAATCTCTTATTCTTGGATGAGTAGGTTCCTTTGATTTGAGAGATAATTAGTTCAGAATCCCCTATAACACATAATTTCTTAATTCTATGAAGTATGGAAACTTTGAGTCCTAGCAGTAATGCTTCATATTCTGCAATATTATTAGTGCAGGAAAAATTCAAAGTGAATGAATACCTAAAAGTGTTATTTTCAGGGGATACAAAAACTACACTTGCCCCTGCACCCTCTTTAGAACTAGCCCCATCAAAGAACATTGTCCATAATTTTGGTGAGTTCATGCAACATTCAACTTCATGTTCAATGGTAGCAAGTAAATTTTCAACTTCTTGAATAATTAATTCAGCCATGAAAGCATTAATCCCAGTATCTAGAAAACAAGTGGTATCTTTGTCAATTTCTTCTCCTGAAATGTGGTTAACCCTTGGCTCCTTATTTACCTTGATAGCTTTGTCACCTATATGAAAAGTGGCATAAGTGAGATCACATTGCAGGCTTCCCCCTATGGTAGCACTCCATTTTTTGGAGAGTAACATTCCATAGTGTAGAGGTATACCTACCACAAGGACAGACATGGTTAATTCTACTTCAGGATATGCAGCCAATTTGAATGGTAAGGCATTTATGGTACCTATGACTGGGACTTCCCTAGCATCCATTCCTCTGCATCTGCCCTACTTGGTATCCACCTTCAAACCTAAGGCTTCCATTACTTTGAAAGGCATTATAGTGTTAAAAGCTCCTGAGTCTATCATGCAATTTTTTAAGGTCTTCCCTTTTATGATTAGACTGAGGAAAAAAGGATCAATATCTTCTATAAATGCCATTGAGGAATCATCTAAAAACATTTGATGAATCCGGGATATGATACCACTATCCTCTATTACTAATGAGGTTTGTTGGGACACAGTTTGCTCTACAATAATATTATTGTTTCCTATTCCACCCAACCATGACAAAGCCTTATTCTTATGCTCTTCAATTCTAAAAAGTTCAGACAAGGGCACTTTTACTGTAATTTGAGATAACATAGATATCATATCAATAGGTTCAACAACAGTGGGTCTTACAAGAATACCTAGAGCTGGAATCTTTTGAGCAATAGGCACCACTATTTGCTTGATAGTATCAAGTTCTGATTTCTTTGATTGCACAACTAGTTTTGTTGCTTCACTTATCTAAAATTGAACCTTCTTCTTTGGTTCCCATTTCTTACCCTTATTTTCTTTGATCTTAGGCACATCTACATTGACTTTCTTTTTTTGATCATTCATCTTATGAGTGATATCTTTGATGAATACACTGGATGGCTTTCCTGCATCATTATTTACTGTTCTATTTCTCAAATAATAATTACTATGGACTTGTGAAATCATTTCTGCTGTAATTTTGTCAATCTCCTCTTTGGAGGGCATTCTTAAGCTTGTGAGACCTACATCAAAAAATGTACTTCATACCTTATCTGTATCATACCCTTCATCATTTGAAAGAACTTGCTGATGATGTAAATGATAAGCAATTCTCTGGCTAGTAATATCATTTTCAGGCTCTTCTGAATCAGAATCTATCAAATCATCACGCATGCTTACCATATTGCAACTTATATCATCATGGCTTTTCTCTTCAGTTTCTTCTTCAAGTTGCACTCCTTGACCTTGGGCAAATGACTAAGCAACAACACAATAGTCAGCAGAATGAGGTGATTGACATATAATGCACCACGGTACATCATCATTCATATTTACAGTGTTCCTTTGCAGGGGATCTAGAGTACCCTTATCCTTCACATTGTGGGTCTCATTGGGAACTGGTTTACCATCTTTCCACTGAGTGGTGTAAGGGTAATTTTGCATTCTAGGCTGCCTATTGAAATTGTTTTTATTCACAAGGGGTCTTTCAGCAATATTTGGCGTATTGAAATTAGTGGGATTCATCTTCTTGAGCAATTCCAAAACCTGGCCTATAGTAGGTTCTTTGGGCTTCTTTCCTATAGGAGTTTTGTCACCCTCCCTTTTATTATTGTTCTTAGGATTAAAAAGCTTCGGATCATCCCTCCTACCCAGTTTACCAGATGCCTTCCTATTATTCTCTATATTTACTACAATTGTATAGGTATCCCTTAAAGTCTTAGGATCCTTATCCCTCAATTGATAAGCCATTTTGCTATCAAAAGCATTGAAATATGTTGTGAGACAGACATCTTCATTTAACCTCATAACTTGAAATAGTCTGTACATACCTTTCTGGAATCTTACATTGAAATCAAATGTGGATTTATTTTGATTCTTCTTGATGTTGTTGAACTCATTCAACATGAATCCTACATTAGTGTTGTCTCCATATTGCTCCTTGAACAATTTCTCCAAATCACTCCATGAGATAATACTGTCATCAGGCAATCTCTTAAACCAATCCCTTGCATCCTCTGTTAGTGAATGCACAAACAATTTCATTACCATATCTTCATGTTCAACTTCATAATCATTCAACATATCAATTAAAATTCTCAAATGTTCTTCACTAGTAACATTATTATTCCCAGAGAACTTAACCACTTTATCTCTTAAATCAAACGATATGGGATGTGGAGCACCAGGAATACCAGCAAATGATATTTGTCTATACTTTTCTAGATATACAAGTTTCTTCTAGAAACTAGGAACATTTGAGGTACTAGCTATATTAGCTTGACTCAGAGGAGCAGCTTGGGATTGTTGAGGTGGGACAAATGGGACTTGGGTGCCAATAGTGGAAGATGAAGTAGGAGCAGATTGGGGTGCTCCCTAAGTTGAGATTATTGGACCACTAATTGGTGCAGGAATTATAGGTGGGATAAACAAATTGGTCCATGAAGCCAATGCAGAATTAGATTTTATGAATTGGATTTTTCTCCTAGTTTCTGCAGCTTGAGCCTCATTCTCAACCTTCTCAAGTTCTTTTGCAAGATCTTCCCTCTCTTTTCGATCCTTCTCAAGATCTAGATCTAATTTTGACATGGAGGGTTGTGTAGGTTTTCTTGGTATAGCTTAAGGCTCATTTATTTGGATTCCTATAGCCTTGCCTTTCCCTTTATCTGGAGCTTTTGCAGTGGGCTCTACAGGATCCACTTGAACATGTTTATAGGCTTGGATTTGAGCAATAACTAGATCTTGCCTTTGATTTAGGCATTTCTCTTGTTCCTGAACTTTAGCTCTCAGATTATCAACATCTCCAAAAACATCCTTATGGAGAGTTGTGGTATTCTCTTCTAACTTTTTATTTTGCTCCTTCAAAGTAGCCATCCTTCTCAGCAAAGCATTCCTTTCTATTATGGCATCCAAGGTGGCTTGTTTCTTCTCTTTTTCAAGACAAATGCATTTAGCTTCTTCCTCAGCAATCCATTTCTTCAAAAATCCTATTTCAGAGTGCACTTCTTTAGGATCTACAGAAGTTGCCTCTGAATCAACAGGGTCATCCAGATCTATAAGATTTGGCTCTGCATAAGGGGCTGCTCTGGGATTAAAAGGATTATCAAATGAACTTCTAAATCCTAGCCTATAGTTCATATCTGCTATAGGATCTTTCCTTGATGAAGCAATTCCCATAGTAGACACATATTTGTCTTGAAAGGCTCTCTCATCTGGTAATGGGGTACTAAAAATGCCTCCTAAGAGTCTTGTAGTTTCAGATTTAGAACTAAGTGAAGAAGACTCTCTTCCTACTACTAGTTGATAATTGGAATTGATGGATGCATTACCTCTAGGTTTCCAAGTGGGATTTAGATCTGTCTTCTTTTTATTTTGATTCTTTCTACCACCTTGGGGTAGATCAGTATACATTGATACATCAGGATTGGCTCTCATGTAAGCTCTTGTGTTCTTTCTCTTGTTAGCCATATTCACCTTCTGTTACAACAAGCACTAGCTTCAAAACCTTGACTGAGTCGCCACCCTATTTTGGAAAAATATGTAATGACACTTTTGCTGACTGAAGGAAAATAATACAAAAGTAGAAACAAAAATATCCAGCACAGACAGACCAATCACTGATGTCGTAAGACTGCAACTCTTGCTTGTTAGATAAGACACTTGGATAGGCTAGATACATCAGTGTGTAGCAATGGTACTTGGGCTCTATCTTCTTTAAATTCTCAAGGTTTTTCACTAAAAGATTCCCTTATAACCACGGGAAAAACCTAGATAACATGACACACACGTACACATTAGGACTAAAGAAACTGCAGTACTTTCTCACAAATGTATTCGACAACTCCTCAGTAGAGTCTCCATTTTGTTGGTGTTTTAAAATGCACTAAAACTACTAAGAAAAAAAATGCTTAATACCAGAATGACAGTACATACACAATCTAAAGACTAGTCAATTCTTATCAACAATTGCATATGCAAAGTATTTGCACCCAACTTCAACAAAACCACAGATGGTTTTCTACTCTTTTGGCTCTACAAAACCAGGATGGGTGTACATAGGGATGATTCAAAACTAGAGCATTTGTATGAGGATTAGTCTTAGTTTCATTCTGATTCTCAGTTCAAAAATCCTCAAACATATACATAATTCTTTGCTAACTTGATAAACACATCCCATAAAATAGATATGGCCAAGAATTCTTCTATAGATCTGCGGATGTTCTTAACAATAGTGGCTAACTGAAGCTAAAATATTCCATGCAGACAAGTGATGGCCAACTTTGAAGATCTAAAGGAAATAAAAGTAAAGTTTTATTTAATGCTGCATTTTGATAACCAGTTATGATATATCTCTCCTTCACCTAAATCAATTTGATCAGTACCTAATCCATTGGGGTTCAAAGTCTATAGCAAGTTCTTAGATCTAGTTTGTTGCCTTACAACAAATTATATCAGCAATTCTTATCAGAATCCGTCATTCAAAATCCTTTCCACTACTAAAGAAACCTTATCACTGTAAAACAAGAATTAGTATGCAAAGAACATTAACAAATAAAGTAAACATTCACAAACCAAAAACTAAATTCACATATATGCTTAGACAAAGAAAGCAAACAAGAAGTGCAAACCTCACAAGAGAAAACACTCCATGCTTTCTTGATTCTGTAGATGTGTCCTTTTGCTGTGGATGTATGCTCAAGATGCTCAAAATTTGCTTCAATGGAGATGGGTAATGGAAAATTGGTAGCTTTGTGAGCTCTCAATTTGGCATTATAAGGGTAATATTGATGGCTTTGGTTCTCAAAATAGCATGGTAACTTTAGCTCAAAGATTGTTGATGAAATGGCTTGGGATGGGATTCAATTTATAGGCTAAGGGGTAGAGGGATGGAGGGCTTAGATGCAAGGATGGATGAAGGCTTAAGGAGGGCTAGGATGCACTCAAAGGAGAGCACATGGATTGTGCTTGTTTAGCACCAATGGGAAGGTGACACTTGTCACAAGGAGGATGAGTGTGAGAGGGTAGGGTAAAGGGTTGGTTAAAGTCGTGATGAGTGGGGTTGAGTATGTAAGAGGGATGTAAGAGGAATGAGTGTGGAAGAGGGAAGAGTGTGTAAGATGGATGTAAGAGTCATGAGTGGGCTTGTAAGAGTCTTTTATGTTTTGTAAGAGCACTCATGACTTAGTGGTTGGGTTTTTTGAGGGGAGACTTTGGTTTGGATTAGGAAAGTCTTAAACTTGTTTAAGGAATGTGAAAACATTAGGGGGTGGATTAGGCTTGGGTTTAGGATTAGATTAGGGATGTTAGAGATGTGCAAGTGGATGGCATTAATGAGGGTGGGTGAGTTAGTCGCTAAGCTTGGTTAGTATGGGTGGATGGGGTGGATTAGGCTAAATGGAGGATTAGAGATAGGTTAGGGGTTTTTGAATTTGAGGATTTCATTTATCAAATAGATTTATTTAATAAATGGGGATTTTTGGAATTAGATAGGAGAAAAGGATTTAATTGATAAATAATAGATTATTTGATTTATCAATTAGGACTATAGATGATTAATTAAATTAATCAACTAGGGGATGACAAAGGATTAATTAAATAGAAATTTAATTAATAATGCCTTTTTAGATAACGAAATAGGATTACTAAAATAGTGTAATCAAATTTAGGTGTCTACATTTTTCCCCTCTTTGACATAGTGTTAAGACAACACTATTTCAAAGAAGTTTGAATGAAGACGACACGAGGAAGATGTTTTAGCAACAAGGTTTCCCCAGTCTCGAATAAGAAGAGGAGAGACTAGACTTAGATGATGCCCCCTCAAGAAGGTGACGGGGAGAGAAATGAGGCTCGACGACTTCTTGAAAAGTACAAGAAATTGAGATGAGCTGAGACGCAGGTTGGCGAAGAGAAGGGGCTGAATTAGCTCAAACTCTCACTATGGGAGAATGATAAAGGGAAATCAGAGGCACAATAGTAAAGCAAGCTTAAGACTTTCCAGGATTGGGGGGGGGGAGGAGGAGCGGAGTGCTATTAAAGGAATCCATGGTAGGGAGATGGATGATAGAATGATAAAGCTGATGCAACAAGATTTCAAAGAGTCAGATTGGCAGAAGATGGGTTTCGGGAATCCCTAGGACTAGGATTGTGGATCTCGAAAGATGAGGCTTGGTGGATTGATTTGATTGGTGGATCCCTAAGACTAGGATTGTGGATCCCTAAAGCTAAGCGTGAGGAGTGATTCAAAGAGATACTGATGCATAAGCTGGGGTAGGAGCGACAGATGTAGGATATGGATGGGGGATAATGGAGATGAAGGGAATCCATTGAAGTTTTTTGAGCGGGGGGATACTTCAAAGAGAAGTACCACCATGTAGTTGAGCACTAGATTTTCTATAGGACTGTTGGTTAATTTCCAAGGTTACCAAGAACATCAAGGCCTTTTCACCAACCGTCCAGAGGACTGACGAACTGACTCAAAAAAAACACGCAAGGATTGCCCCAGTATCACACATGAATCCCAGAGGAAGCAACGTGGAAACGACACTAGGTAACCCACAAGTAGAAAAAGAAAACAAGCAAAAGACCTGATCAAGACCTTACACTCTAATTGCCCCATTCGCAGCATACCATGATATGGAAGATAGTGGCAACCTTGAGGAGGGAACAAGGAGATTGCTTGGAAAAGATCTTTCAAGACCCAAAAGGGAAGATCCCAAACCAAAAGAAAGCGAAAATCCAAAAGAGAACTATTTGCCAACAAGATGGGTAGGACGAGGTACTAACGGACCAAGATTAGACATGAGGAAAGCTATATCCTGCAAGGACCTACCGGAGAGCACCTAAGCTGATGGATCGGGATGAGTAATGCATCTGTCAAGCTAAACTAAGAAGGATAACACTTTGGTGACATGAGATCTAGCTAAAGGATGCATTGGAATAGCTAACCAAGGTGTGCGATGAGTGCAAGACGTTGATCAAGGACAAACTGACACGAACGCTGGATAGATACAATGATACTAAGCTAAAGAGGATATACAAGCTGACAGACCAAGATATGTTACAAATGTACAAGTTTGTTCATGTTTTTTTTTTTTTGTGAGATGGAAATGTTTGTGAAGGATGGGATGTCTATAATAGTTGATAGGTGGATAGGTAGATGGTTTGTGAAAAGCTTAAGGAAAATGGGATTATGTGTGTGCATGTGATAGGATACAGGCTAGGATACAAGATTATTTACAAGCTGGAATATGGTACAAGCTTTGGACAAGATTTGGATATATACAAGGTATGGTACAAGATTTACAAGGTATAATACAAGCTTTGGTACAAGATTTACAAGCTGTACAGGAGGTATTGACAAGCTCCATCAGATTTTGGATATTTGATTGGAACACCAAGGGAACAAGCAAGTGTTTTATGGGATATTGGGTGGATGGATGAGGGATAGGATAGTGATAGATAATGGATTAGTCTTTAGCACACAAGGCACCTGAATTACCAGGTTTTCACCGAGGTACCTATCCAAGGCGCTTGAATTGCCAAGTTTTCACCATTGGACGCTTATTTCTCTTTACTATTTTTTTTTTGCATTTTTCAAAAGCTGGGTATACTATGGATCTTCAAGCATAGAACTTCTTGAGATGAATGATGTTAGTGGGATCATTCAAGAGTTCTCCTTCTGGTGTAGATAATTGATAGGCTCCGGAGCCAAAGGAGGCAGTAACCACATAGGGACCAAGCCATGTAGGTTCAAACTTGCCTTTCTTTTCTCGATCTGCTTGGACTAGCACCTTCTTGTTGAAATTCCTTTTGAGACGAGTTTGATAGACTGTGAGATGGTCATAGGCTTGTTGTCTCTTCTCGTCTAAGAGATCTAGCTGGGTGAGTCGAGCTACTCTGTATTCTTCATCTGAGATTTGCCCTTGCAAAGATATGCGTAGTGAGGGAAGTTCAACTTCTATAGGTAATACCACTTCGGCACCATAGACTAGGGAGTATGGAGTTGTGCCTGTGGATGTACGGAAGGAAGTTCGATAGGCCCATAGAGCTGGATTTATTTGAAGGTGCCAATCACGGCCAGAATCATTGACAACTTTCTTTAGGATTTTGAGGAGGGTTTTATTAGTTGCCTCTGCCTGGCCGTTACCTTGTGGGAAATATGGGCTAGAAAAGTGGTGATGGATGCAGAGGGAAGTGCATAATTCTTCCATGTTGAGATTTTCAAAGTTACCTCCGTGGTCAGTGAAGATGGTGGATGGGATGCCGAAGCGGCAAACAATGTGGTACATGATGAACTTGGAGACTTGAACTCCTGTAGCTGAGACTAGGGGGACTGCTTCCACCCACTTAGTGAAATAGTCTGCAGCTGTTATTATCCATTTATGTCCATCAGATGAGAGAGGTGTGATAGTTCCAACTAGATCAAGGCCCCAACAAGCAAAAGGCCAAGGTGGTGCAATAGGCTGTAGATCCTGTGCTGGAGCGTGCACAAGATTTGCATGCTGCTGACATGGGAGACACTTTCTGACAAAGTCACAAGAGTCTTCTTCAATGGTAGGCCAATAGTAGCCTGCTCTAAGGATTTGTCGTGCTAGGACAATACCACTCGTGTGGGCACCACAAAGTCTAGAATGTACTTCTTTTAATGCCATCGCGGCCTCATTTTCATCTAAACATCGAGAGAGAGTATCGTGATAACCCCGACGATATAGGGTATTGGCTATGATAACATAGCGAGATGATTTTTGGATGAGGTTCTGGTGTTGGGTATGTGTGAGGTAAGGGGATATGATACCATCATTAAGGTAAGCATGAATTTCATGGTACCAAGGGGATTGGGGACCAACCAAGATACAAACACGATTTGAATCCTCATTTTCATAGGCAGGTGTGAGGAGCTGCTCAACTAAAAACTCATACTGCGTAGCTTCTTGGGGAATTTCCAAGAGAAAGCTGATAGTGGCCATGGCATCTACTGCCTTGTTCTGCATTCGAGGCACTTGTGTAAACTGAAGCTTTGTAAAATGCTGGGTCAGCTGATCAACTAGCTCTTTGTAGGGTAATAGCTTTTCATCTTTGGTTTGATATTCATTTAAGACTTTTTTGATGATGAGCTGGGAATCACCAAATACTTGTAACTCGGTGATATTCCAGTTTGCAGCTATCTTTAATCCTGCTACAAGAGCTTCATATTCTGCTATATTGTTGGTGCTAGGGAATTGTAGCTTGAAGGCTTTTGGAATGTAATCTCCTTGAGGTGTAACTAATAATATTCCTGCCCCTGATCCATGAGAGGTGTATGAGCCATCAAAGTAAAGCTTCCATGGGGGCTGTTCTTCAATTAGGTAGATATGCTCATCTGGGAATTCTGTGAGCAAAGGATATGCATCTACTAGAGGTGCATCAGCTAGGTGATCTGCTATAGCTTGCCCTTTGATTGCCTTTCTGTCCACATACTGGATGTCAAACTCACTTAGTAGCATAACCCATTTGGCCAAATGACCTGTAAGTGCTGTTCTGGAGAGCATATACTTGAGAGGGTCAATCTTGGAGACTAGTTGGATGGTATGACTTAGCATGTAGTGGCGAAGCTTTTGAGTTAAGAAAACAACTACCAAACAAGCTTTTTCCATAGGAGTGTAATTGAGTTCATAACCAACTAGGGTTCTACTGATATAGTAGATGGCTCTCTCTCTGCTATAATCATCATGTTGTGCTAGAAGTGCCCCTAGAGCAGTAGGTGTTGCTGATATATACAAGATCAAGGGACGACCAGGAACTGGTGGAACCAAGATAGGGGGATTGGTGAGATACTGCTTGAGCTGATCGAAGCTGCGCTGACATAAAAGATCCCACTTGAAGTTCTCATTCTTCTTTAGCAAGTGTGAAAATGGTGTACACTTATCTGCAAGTTGGGAGATGAAGTGCCGAACAGATTGAAGTTTTCCCTGAAGAGAGCGAAGCTGTCGCAGTGTCTGGGGAGGAGGCATGTTTAAGATAGCCTTGACCTTTTTGGGGTCAATCTCTATACCTTGTTTAGAAACTATGAAGCCTAGAAGCTTGCCAAATGTGACCCCAAAGACACACTTCTTGGGATTTAGCATGAGATGATATTGGGCCAACCTATCAAAGACTTTCTCCAGGTCAGCAAGATGATCCATGAAGGTGTGAGATTTGACTAGGATATCGTCCACATAATCCTCCAAAATGCTATGGATAAGATCATGGAAAATGGCTGTCATAGCTCTTTGATAGGTAGCCCCAGCATTCTTTAGGCCAAAAGGCATCATGGTGTAGCAAAAGGTTCCCCAAGGGGTAGTGAATTCTGTCTTATGCTGGTCCTCTTCTACAATCTTGATCTGATTATGCCCAAAAAATCCATCCATAAGGGACAGAATTTCATGTCCAGCTGTAAGATCTACAATCATATCTATGTTGGGCAAGGGAAAATCATCCTTTGGACAAGCTTTGTTAAGATCTCTAAAATTAGTGCAGATTCTGATGTCACCGGAAGGCTTAGTGACAGGAACCATGTTGGAGATCCATTCTGAGTAGTCGATAGGTCGGATAACCTTAGCAGCTAACATTCTTTCTAGTTCAGCTTTGACTAGTAATGCCACCTTGGGGTGCATTTTTCTAAGCTTTTGTCTGACGGGCTTGATCTTTGGATCGACTGCAAGATGATGAACTACAAGCTTTGGATCAAGTCCTGGCATGTCCTGATATGACCACGCAAATCGGCCAATGTTCTCTCATAAAACCTAAAAGAGGAGGTCAGCTTGGTCTTGTGATAGGGATGCAGCAATGTGAACAATTCTAGGGATCTCTGAAGAATCAATGTTGACTTCTCTAGTATCCTCTATTAGAATAGAAGACACCTCTGGTCGATTATCTTGAGGAGGCAATACTAAGTCCTCATGTTCTGCTTGTGGCTCTGGATTTTCTTACTGAGGGTTTCTCTTCACTGCCTTAGCTAGTCCCAGATTTACCTTAGTTCCAGTTTTGGGTGTATCAAAACTAGGTTGGGGATTTTCTCCAAAATACCCCTTGGGATCTAGCTTGTAGATGTAGGCAGAATCTGGCTTTGTCTTCTTATGAGGAGTTTCGGCTCCCATGAATCTTAGAAGCGCTTCCTCTGATGCAAACTCATCAATATGTATGACACTTGGTTGGTCCCAATCTATGAGTTGTGGATAAGCAAGTGGTAGGTCAATGAGATGGATGGATAGTTCTCGGAGAACAGAGTCTCCTAGGAAGATTTGGTCTAGGATATCGTCGTAGGCTCTCTTTTCAACTTCCTCAGGAATGTCTTCAATTTTGACAAGGTCCCGGTGGATGTTCAAAAAAGCATGACCGTTCTCATTGGCGCCCCCAGTTGTGGGTATGCCAAAGCCAAGACCTAACTTTATTTCCCAATTATGTGCTTCGATGGGACATTGCATGCCCCTTTCTTCTAGTCCTAGTCCACCTCCTTGATAGTTCCATTTTTTAGTGATGAGCTTATGTTGTTGGGGATACTTCTGGCTGAAGTGATCAAGGCATGCTTGATTTCTTGGAGGTGCATCCTTATGTAGCCAATTGTTGATATCTGGAGTGAGCTCCTCATGAAAAGGGGTTTTTGAGGACACAAAGGTGGTTGGGCCAAACTGTTTGTATTGAGGAGGTGGAATCTCCTTAGCTTTGTGATATGTTGGCCGTCCATGGGTATGTGGATCAAGTGGGATTGCTCCGACAACAAATGCATCTGATAGACTATATTCTCCACAACCTTTGTTGTTGATCTTTACAGTAGATAGGGTGGAGGCAAGGATGGTTTTTGCGTCATTACAAGTGTGGGATGAGCTGGCGATGGCTGTGCCGATGTCTATTCCAGGGAAATGGTTTGTATATGAAGCTTCAACCGCATTGCAGTAAGCAAAGGGTTCTGGATCGGCATGGATGGTTACCTCAGTGCCCTGATGCAAAAATTTGATGCACTAATGGTAGGTGGATGGAACGGCCTTCATAGCATGAATCCATGGGCGACCGAGGAGGATGTTAAATGGTAGGTTTAGATCAACAACATGGCAAACTATCTCTTGAATGAGTGGCCCAACCTTGATTGGTAGCAAAATAGTCCCTTCTGTGGTCCTTTCCAAGTTGTCATAAGCTTTGATGGTGATAACCTCACTGATCATATCTGCCTCAGTATACCCAGCTTATTTTATGAATTTTAGGGTGCAAATGTTCAAGGCTGATCCATTATCTATCATTACTCTTTTCACGGAAAAATTGGATACCATGATGGCTATGCAAAGCGGAAGGGTGTGATCTGGCTCAACCGCGGGTATGTCGGTGGGTTTGAAAGATAGGGCACATGAGGATGAAAGGTGTCCAACAAGATTACAAAAATTAGTAGCATTGATATCAGAAGGGACACGGGATTCTATGAGAGCACTATCAAGGATGTCTTTGTACACAGGGCTAGTGCGGAGAAGGTCTAAAATGGATATTTGGGCTGGAATGTTCCCAAGGTGTTCCAAGATATTGTACCGGCTTTTTGATGGAGCTGATGGTGTTGATGAAACTGGTGGGCTTGCGATGTTAAATCGCACTCTTTGAGTGGTGACCGCACACTCATTGTCTGGTCCTCAGATATTGATAACATTGACAGAAGGCTCTTTCTTAGATATATAACCTATAAGGCTACCATAGTCTATATAGGATGAAGTGTGGTCATTGTTCTTCCCATGCTGTTGGTTTGGCTGGCGATTGTTGGTGTTGTTTTGGATAGGTGCTTTTCCCGGATTTTGGTTGTTGTGTGGAGGAAAAGCATTTTGATAAATCTGTAAGCCTGCATTGGGAGAGGTTTGGGCACCAACAATGATTTCCTTCCGATCAATGAGGTCTTGCACATAGTCTTTCAGTTTCATGCATCTGAGGGTGGTGTGACCGTTTACCCTATGGAACTTGCAATACTCATTGTCCTTGTACCATGCAGCTTTGGATTGGCTTGGATCAATTTGCTAGGTAGGAGGAAATTTGATGAGGTTTTCCTTAGCCAATTTCTCAAAAATAACATCCAATGGCTCACCAAGGGGTGTATAGTTTCTAGGTGCAGGTTGGAATCTGGGCTTTTGCCCTGCAGCTACATTGATGGCATTAGCTTGATTGTTAGACCCTTGAAAGTTGGGTTTTTTATTGTGGTTTTGATAGCTTTGGTTATTTCGTTGTTGGTAATTGATAGCTTGTTGGTTGTTTGCTTGATATGGTGGGTTAGACTGGTTTTGAGAAGGACCAATGATATTCACATGTCTGGTGTCGGTAACCCCATCTATTGCAACATGCTTGTTTTTGTTCCAATACCTAGACTTGTCATTGGAATGTGATTGATTTTGGTTGGCCTCTTTGTAAATATTTACCACACCATCTTTGATGAGTCCTTGCTCAAGGATCATTCCTTTCTCTTTGATATCCTTATAGGTCTGCAAACAGTTCATGGTCATGTGGTGAGCCAAGCTGGGATGTGCATTATCAATAAAAATTTTCACCACATGGCATTCTGGCAAGGTGCAGGATATGCGGGTGGTAAGGGTTTGCCATCTTTGTAGGTATTTGGCAAGGCTTTCTCCACCTTTTTGCTTGGTGTGGACAAGATCAACTATTGATAGCTCTATTTCAACAAGATGGGCATATTGGGCTACAAATGCCTCAGATAATTCAGCAAAGTTTTTAATTGTGCCATAGGGGATTCTATAAAACCATTCAAGAGTTGGTCCAGCCAAGCTTTTGGAAAAAAGGCGCAAGAGGAAGACATCATTATATGCCACGTCTTGGCAATGCATGTAAAATTCTTTGATATGTGTGACAGGGTCTCCTTTTCCTCTGAATTTGTAAAATTTAGGTACCTCAAAGTGTTTGGGAAATGGTGTCATGGTAATGGCTCTATCAAATGGGTAAGGACACACATTCTCAAACTTGAATGTCTTTGGATCATTCCCTTCTTGGATGGCTTTCAGAGCTGTCTTCATTTGCTCCCACTCTGAATTGATAGGTGATGGTTGGGGTGCCCCCAATGTAGGAGTGCCTTGAGGTAGGTATGTGCTGGATGGGGCCACTGAATATGGATGGTTGTGAGGGATTTTCTGATAGGGATTGTACATTGTATGGGCAGCTGCATGGTGGATGACAGGTTGTTGAGGGGGAGGTGGCGCATATTGCTGCATGTGCTGCGAGGCTTGCTGTTGATATGGGATTTGACGTTGGGATGAGGAACATAAGCTGGTTGTGGGATAAATGGATTGCTTTGTGGAGGTAAGGTATAAGATGGTTGTGAGGCTTGGGGAAAGGATCGGAGGGCTTGTGGGGTTTGACCAATATATGTGGGTTTGCCCCCATTTGGGATGGTATCTGCAAATAATTGGTGGTTGGCTGGGGTGGTGGATTACCTCCTAGAAGTGGCATTGAAAAGTAGTTGGTAATTGGAGGTAATGGATTAGTTGGTGGTGGAGGTGGTGGGAATTGAAAGCTTGGGAATGGAACTGATGGGGTTTGATAGCTTTGTGGCTGGATTTGGAAGCTTGGTAGAGTGGTGGTGGGAGCTGGGGTCACTTGGGAGCTTGGTAGAAGATTGGCAGTAGCTTGTGGGTTTTGATAGCTTTGTGGAGTGAAGGTAGTAGCTTGTGGATTTGTGGCTGGTGGTATTGAGCTCCCAATACTTAATGGAAATGATGGGATTGTACTTTGGGCTGTGGTGAACAAGCTAGGGGCGATGAAAGGTTGATTACTTGGCCCATGGGTGGCAGCCCTATTGTATATTGTTGAGGTTGGCCAAAGATGCTAGCACTGATTTGGGAGATGGGTGGATTTGGAAGGCTGGATTGGGGAGCAGCAGCAATAGTGAAGGGGGTGAACAGTGAGGTGTTTTGAGTTTTGGAGTGGAGAGGTATGAACCAAGGATGGAGTGGTGGTGGTTGGGTTGGCTTGCGGCATGGAGATTTCAACTTCGGTGGATGATGGTATGTTTGGGTCTGTTGGGTCATATGGATTGGCTGGAGGCTCTTCTTTTGGAATATATTGAGGATAATTTGGATCATAAGAGCCTATGGGTGGTGGCAGCTGCCCAAACAATGGGTGAGATGGATCTGATAATGGAGGGGGTCTTTCAAAGTCAAAGGTTCCTACATTGTCCCTTCAAAAATTAGCCATGATTGTCTCTTTGTTTTTGTCTATAATGGCGTTTACCAATACTGCATTTCCTAGTTGTTTCATGAAAGCTTCAATGTCAGTAGGTGATGGCATAGCTTGCTCTAGGCTGAAGGATGGCTAAGTGCTCAAGGGGGGTGAGGCTGTTCGATCCAAATGATAGGGCTCCATTGTTTCTTTCTTCTTGGCTAAGCAAGTGATGGGTGGCATGAAAAATGCTCCTAGGGATGAGATGCAATAATGCTGATGGATGCAAAAGGGGGAAGGCTTTTCTATGCAAATGATTTCTTAGGTTGAGGCAAAGCTATATGACAAAACCTAAGGAGGATCGGGTTGGGGATTCTAACTTCAAAGATATGTTGTCAAAGCACAAAAGGTCTGTTTTCCTATGTGCAAGCTTGGTGGTGATTGTGTCAACTTGAGGATAGACTGATGATCCTTTAGGAAGAACACAAGATTGACCACTTGCGAATCCCAACCTTTAGCTCAAGGTGATGAGGGATAACAAGTGACAAAGCTAGATTACCCTAGACAAAGCTCTGTCAAAGGGATAACCTTGGTGAGATTGGTGGATTTGGAAGATTTTAGGAATGGCAAACTTTTAGCAAGGTGACAACAATTTTGAAAGCTTAGATGTGCAGATTTTCGATTACTAGCTAGATGGTATGATTCTAAATGAGATGGATGAGCTAATAATGCTTAATGGGATAACCTAAGATGGTTGGATTTTCTACAAAGATGACTCTAGAGTGAAGCTTATCCAAGAAGATGTGGAGAAACAAGGGTGTCTAATCATAGAAATCATGCCTAGTTGGTAAGGCATAAGCAGGATTAACTCCTGGATGTTGGCTAAATTTGATGGTGCGCTCTAAGCAGACCTCTTGAAGTGCTTCATCGGTAGTTTTATCCTCTGCTTTGTGGAGTTTGGAAATTCGTGGGCTTGGTGTTATTTCTTTTCTCTTGGCTGAAAGTTCTTGGTATGCTAGAGATGGCTTGAGCTTGACCTTGTGAAACTTTTGTTTGGGTTTGGGTTGTTCCGACATAAATTCTTGAATTTGCTTGGCTTTGGGAAAAATCTTAGTTGTTTTGCTTCAACTTGTTCAACTTCCAAAATAGGTAGTGACTACGCTAAGTGTGCCCTAAGCTAGGATTGACCAAGTTTGGAAAACAAGTAAAATAAAAACAAGCAATAAATAGGAACACCCAGATAGAAGTTTGTGGTTCTCAGAATGTGATACTTGCACCAAGGAGTGTGTATGTTCTACAAATATTTCGATCAGTCACTCCAAACACATTAACATCCTAGATGGTTTTCTGCAAGGCTGACAATTGGTTTAGCTAGGGAGTCCTTGATATACGCAAGGTACGTGAGGCCCAAATCCATAGATGAGACCAAAAGGATGTCACACAGCCGAGAGGAGCGGTAACCCACTTCTCCTCTTTCACTTCTCAAGGGTATAAAGTTCCTTGAGGCTTAGCCCGAATGAAAAAATCTTGATCCCAAGAGAGGTGTCTTTCGATTCACCTCTCGATTCTTATACTCCACTGGAGCGCTGGAGTTGAGGTCGTCCAAGGGGTGATGAAATCCCCAAGCAGGCCTCCTAAAAAGAAACAAGGTTTTGGATCCTAATCTTATCCACCCAAGATGGCCTCGAAAGACGACAAGGGGAGAGAAGACTCAGATGACCTTGGGCTAAAAAACACGCTTGTTCTTTTACCAACTGACTCTTATGTGTGCTAATCTAGACTTTGCAAGCACTCATGTTTAAGAGACAATGTTCAATTCCAACTTGAAGCGCCAACAAAAGTAAATCAATCGAAGAATGCAAACAATAAGAAGAGTTAGGGTCAACAAAAGAAAACTCGCGCGCCCGGAGGCCCTCCACGTCAAGTATCGATTAATTTTCTTTAAGGCATTCAAGATTGAGTGTGAGTTTGTTTTAAGCCCAAAACAAAAGTGTGTGAGATTCGATTTCAAGCTTGCGCCCGGAGGCTCTCCACGTCAGTTGTTGTTCAATTTTAGTGCCCAAACTTGAAGTGTGATCGATTTAATCTAGAGTTTTGGCCATTTAAGAATTTTGATAAAGTTAAAGCAAACGTTCAAAGACCAAGTGAGTGAGTTAGATTGTGGAACATTTAACACCTTTTTCAAGTAGACCCATCCCCATAAATGGCACTGAGATTGCAACCAATGGTTAATATTTGATGGGTGATTAGAAAAGAGGTGAGTCCAAGGAACTACTCAGATTGATTTTTGTAAATTTGTATTTTAACTTAACAAAGTTTCTTAAATGTCCAAAAATAAAACTTTACCTAGATTGCATGTGAAAAAGAGATTTGTTTTGTTCAATTTTAGAAGCTCCAAATGAAGTGTTTGATATTGTAATGGTTAATTGATCCTTAGCATTCAAGATTGGATTTTTTGTTTTAAGCATGCATTTCAAAGAAAGTTGATTTTAATCCATGACATTCAAGAGTGTGTTTTGAGCTACATTCATTCAATGGAAAATGTGTTTAACCATTCAAGTTCATTTTTTTTTTAGCAACATGCATTCAAAGACAAATGGTTAAACATTCAAGTTCATTTTTTAGCTTTTTAACTTTTTTTGTTGTTTTTTCTACATGTAAAAATGCTTAAAATGGTCTAAATCCTACGGAACCACTAAAAGTCAAATTTTGATTTATACTCTTTTTTTCTTTTTTTTTTTCCTTTTTTTTTTTTCTTTTTTTTTGGCTACAAAGTGCAAAAATAATAAAGCAGAAATGGAACATAAGAAAGCAGAGAAGACAGTCTGTCAAAATACGAAGACGCTGAAATACAGAGACGCCAAAATACGAAGAGGACAAAATAGATTTGCAGCACAGAACATAGGCGAGATGCCGATTTGCGCAGATGCGGATTTTTGCAGACGACGATTTTCGCAGACGCGGATTTTCGCAGATGTCAATTTTTGCAGATGCGGATTTTTGCAAACGTCAATTTTTGCAGACATGGATTTTTGCAGATGTTGATTTGCACAGACGTGGATTTTCGCAGATGGCAATTTGCGCAGACGCAGATTTTCGCAGACGTCGATTTTCGCAGACAGAACAGGTTGCAGACGCCAAAACTGTGCCAAAAAAGCTGAAAAATGCAAATTTTTTTTTAGATGGTATTTCTTCTTCCTAAGTGCATTCTTTAACCTGCAAAAATAAGCAAAACACCCTCACAACACACTCAAACAACAACAAACATTAGATGGTTAGAAAAATGACATATAGATGAAAATAGATGATTAAATGACCCATAGTGGGGTCCCACCGGGCGTGCCAAAATGTAGAAAAAGAATTAGTATGCAAAGAACATTAACAAATAAAGTAAACATTCACAAACCAAAAACTAAATTCACATATATGCTTAGACAAAGAAAGCAAACAAGAAGTGCAAACCTCATAAGAGAAAACACTCCATGCTTTCTTGATTCTGTAGATGTGTCCTTTTGCTGTGGATGTATGCTCAAGATGCTCAAAAGCTGCTTCAATGGAGATGGGTAATGAAAAATTGGTAGCTTTGTGAGCTCTCAATTTGGCATTATAAGGGTAATATTGATGGCTTTAGTTCTCAAAATAGCATGGTAACTTTAGCTCAAAGATTGTTGATGAAATGGCTTGGGATGGGATTCAATTTATAGGCTAAGGGGTAGAGGGATGGAGGGCTTAGATGCAAGGATGGATGAAGGCTTAAGGAGGGCTAGGATGCACTCAAAGGAGAGCACATGGATTGTGCTTGTTTAGCACCAATGGGAAGGTGACACTTGTCACAAGGAGGATGAGTGTGAGAGGGTAGGGTAAAGGTTTGGTTAAAGGCATGATGAGTGGGGTTGAGTATGTAAGAGGGATGTAAGAGGAATGAGTGTGGAAGAGGGAAGAGTGTGTAAGATGGACATAAGAGTCATGAGTGGGCTTGTAAGAGTCTTTTATGTTTTGTAAGAGCACTCATGACTTAGTGGTGGGGTTTTTTGAGGGGAAACTTTGGTTTGGATTAGGAAAGTCTTAAACTTGTTTAAGGAATGTGACAACATTAAGGGGTGGATTAGGCTTGGGTTTAGGATTAGATTAGGGATGTTAGAGATGTGCAAGTGGATGGCATTAATGAGGGTGGGTGAGTTAGTGGCTAAGCTTGGTTAGTATGGGTGGATGGGGTGGATTAGGCTAAATGGAGGATTAGAGATAGGTTAGGGGTTTTTGAATTTGAGGATTTCATTTATCAAATAGATTTATTTAATAAATGGGGATTTTTTGAATTAGATAGGAGAAAAGGATTTAATTGATAAATAATAGATTATTTGATTTATCAATTAGGACTATAGATGATTAATTAAATTAATCAACTAGGGGATGACAAAGGATTAATTAAATAGAAATTTAATTAATAATGCCTTTTTAGATAACTAAATAGGATTACTAAAATAGTGTAATCAAATTTAGGTGTCTACAATCACATTCATCAAAGCTTTTATTTAATCCATTGAATTGACAGCAGTGATAAATAGATATACAACCTAACTAGATTGCATTCAATTGCACAAGCCTTTACTTATACAATATCAAGACAACCAAGTAATTGAAAGGAGACAAGATTCAGAAAGAACTGATATGGGGATAGTTCACAATTTGTATTCATTTTCTTTGAAAATGGTATATCCTTTACAATAGACTCAGAATGACCTTCAGAAAGAAACACAGCTCATTCTATATTCATGTATTCTCAAAGAATTGATAGAAAAATACATTATAAACTTGCTTACAAAATTTGGACCAAAAATAGACTAAGCATAGTACTTAGAAAAATAGAATTCAGACCCTTCTTTAGCCTTGGGATCTCACTTAAATAGTATGAGATGCAACAAACTTCAGGCTAAAGACAAAATGATAGGTGTCCTTTAAAAGACACTTACATATACTTGTAACAAGATGACAAAAATGTGAGTAACAACAAAAGTTTTAAATCAGACATTCCTTTTGTGGGCCCTTTTGTTACACGCTCCTGTGTTGCTAAGTTGGTTGCTATTCTGATCCTTCCTTGTATGCAGAAGCCAAATTAACCAATGATGAGGTTTGTTCTGATGATGGCACATCAACCTCCACCTATGGGCTTTCACCATCTTTATCTTGTATGGGGAAAATAACTTCTACCTTTTCCCTTTCTTTAGTTGTATCAGCATCTTGTGGTCCTGGGTCTATAACTGAAGGTAATAGATTATCCTTGTCTTCTTCTTCCAATTGGGTTTGAGTAGTGATAGGGTCAGTGATTTGGATCACCTCACCTTGCATTTCATCACTATCATCTTCATCTTCATCAAACTACTCAATGGCATCCATATCTGCCATCCATAGGTCAAATAATGTATCATCTGGCCAATTGAACTGTAAAATATCCCTATCTTTTTAGCACATATTCAGCATCCTTGTTAATGGTAACAAATTCTTGCTTTAAAGAATCAAATAATATTCAAGCCTTTACCATTTCTTCTATTATGGCGGCCCACCATGCATGCCCTAATTCATTAATGACTTGATTCATTCTTAAACAGAATAAATCATCAAGTTCCCTTGCCCATTCATATTTGCTTTTCAAATTATTCTCTTTATCTAAGGCATGAGGAAACAAATTGAATTTCTGGCTTTTGTACTTTTCAAAGTAGCCTACTACTACTTTTTGTAAATGAACCCTTTTATTATTAAAATCAGTGAGATCAGAAACAATATCAAATGTCTTTTCAATTTGATCAAAAGAATTATCTATGACAGTGAAACACAAAAGTGTTATTTCTTTCTCCCTTGTCACCCATTTATTCAAAATAGGCATTAGAGCCTCATCATTAGATTTTAAATCCTCCCAGATACTAATCACCCTAGCCAACTGATCATAAATTAGCGGCCATTCAATCTTGTCCCCCAAATATGTGAGAGCTTTTCTTAATTTATCTTCATATATGGATTCCAATTCTACATGTAAAGCCCACAATTTGCCTTTTTCTTCTTCAAAGTCCTCAGTAGTGTAGTATTGTGGCATTTGGGGTGTATCTGGTATTTCTATGAGGGTTTTGGATTTAAAAGGTTCAACTGGGGGGTGAGGGTATGTTATTTTGGGCCTAGTGGTTTTTCCCAATAGCTTATTCTCAAGCTCAATTCTCTTTTTTACTTCTTTATTGTAGGCATCCACCACTATTTCATACTTTCTCTGCACATCACTCATTTTCTTTTCTTATTTTTCTATTGTGGCCAAGGAAAATTTAGAATAGCCCACATTCGTGTGGGGTTCCTATACATGTGAAGTATCAACGACCCTCCTCACAATGATAGTCCATGTTAGTCTTGAATCATCAGGTTGTGATGGAGTAGTCCTAGATCCTCTTCTTAATGACCACATAACAAGAGCAACATGGTCAATACTGAATGTTGTTCCCAAGAATTCCTCTTTATCTGGATCCTGTAATCCTAAATTATTTGACACAGAATTAAAAATTAATGCATTAGCAATATCCCAATTGGGCAATAATAAAATATTTGCATCTTTCACCATCTGTCTACCCTCTTTAGGGGTTGTATTCTAGAACTCTTGTATCATTTGTTCCTTTATTTGATTTTGAATAGAGGCTTCATCCATTTTTGGATGCTCTGTTTTCATATTCCTACATCTTTTCTCAAAAATGTGCATGTTTGCCCTCCACGCGAATTGATGGAAAGCCCTAAATTTTACAAAATTGTTATCAGACAAAAATTGCTGACTGGCTTGTTCTAAAATAGGGTCTAATTCCCTTCCCCTGAAATCTTCTATAGTTAATTCAAAACTCAGCACAGAAGGCTCCTGGGGGTTCCCTTCATCAATTTCTACCTGAGTAACAAAAACTCCTCCTTGTGATCCTTTTTTTTCAATTTTCTCATTGGTGAGTTGTTCTTCCTCAATTCTCATAGGAGTTTGGGAGGGTGAGTAGCTTTCATCATGTGATTCCTCTTCCCTTATTATTTTTCTTCTTTTGGGAGAGGGTTCAGGGGGTCTTTCTTCAAAAATAGTACTAGTAGATTCAATTATTTGCTTTCCTTTGTTTACAGTGGGCGTCTGATCCCGAATGATAGTATATCCTGTCCTCTTTCGCACAACCAATGGACCTGCCCCTATGTTAGGGGGTGAATCCCAATTTCCGCATTAATTCTCTGGCTTTATCTAGAAAAGAATCAATAAAATGTTGTTTCTTCTCATTCATTACCTCCATTATTTCGGAGAATGTACTCATAAGCTTATTTATTCTATCTGCATTACTTGCAGCATTACTAAGAGGATTGTAAACCTTGTCAAAACAATTAATAAACTCTAAAAATTTTGAATAGACTCTCCATTTCTCTTTCTTTGTTTCTTGCTCCTAGAGAGAATATTCATTCCTTATTACATCTTCGGGGAAATATAATTCATGCTGACTTGGACGAAGCTTGATCCTATGTCTAAGAGCAGAATTGAAGAAATCTTCTATATCACAAAAATGAGAGTGAGATACTGCCATCTTATACTGATCCAAAAATTTGTAGAGGAAGATCCACCCCTCTTTAGTTATTACAAACTGGTGAGCTATAGTACAAGTAGGAAAAATTGATCATGTTCCCCTTTTGTGCAAAAAGGTCTCCTCCACTCCTCCCAATTGCCATAAAAATTCAGCTACTCCTACCTTTAAAGGCACCTGATAAGGTAGTACTTGGGGTGTCCCTTTGAATCCATAAACTCTAATGATAGTTGAGACCGGATATGGGATAATATCCCCCCAATTATCTGAAACTTTTAGACTATGGGGTCTGTCTATAGGCCTAACAAGGTGCATTAGTGCCTTAAGAATTTTTGGATTGTCACTCAATATGAGGCACCTTAGTTTAGAAGCAAAGTGCCTATCAAATCTAACAAAACTAGCATTTTTTGCTTCCCCAGTCATGTTTGCACTCCATAACTAAACTGGTAGTGCTTCACCATCTTGTTCCCTATTTAAAATTATTTCTTTACCGAAACATGTAACCCCTTTAAATAGAAACATATGCATCAATAGGGAGTACTGACCCTAAACCTTCTCCACCTTGCCCTTTGCAATCCCCACCAATCCACTGTGAATCTCATTAGCTAGGTAAGATGCAAAATCAAAAATTATTTCTACACCGAAAGAGGAGATTTGGGTGATCATATACATGAAGCTCACAGGAATAAAATCTTCTTCACCCTCTCCGAAGACTCTGCACAGGGTCCTGTATATTTCTACTGTCGTGGCATTAAAGCATGATTTCTTGAAATGTTTTTTAGAAGATGATGTTATTTCTGGTAGGTTTCCAATTCTACCTATGTGGGCCTTCAGTGCACCTTGTCTAACTACATCCCTTTTTGACATAAATTCTTTTTCTAATTCTATTAAATCAATGGGCACGTGATACCTAGTGAGAGGTCCCAAACTGAAAACTTCCCTAATCTCTTCTAGACTGATGGTAATTAAGACTTCACCATCTATTCTTCTCACTACCCTAGTGGCTTGATCATAACTCCTTGCCACGGCCTCAAGAAGGTCATAATCCATAAACACACTGGGAACAACTAGCTTTCCCAGATCAAAATTCCATATATTGGGATGTGGGGCATATAATTTCCTTTCTGCAAACCATTTATTGAACAAACTCAAACCAGTTTGAGAAGTTTGAGCATCTTGGACCCAATTACCCTTATCATACAATCCATCAACTATCCTTAGCCTAGGGTTCAATGAGGTTAACCTTTTAACTTGCACTGTCTCTACAGTAGACTCAAGGAGCAACTCAAGCAAGTCATCATGCACATTTCTATCCAAATAGTTTATTTGACCTGAAAATCCCTTCTTTGGAGGCATCTAGGATTATTTTTTATAGAAATGAAAAGCCTACAAAGATTATGATAGTACTACTTACTTAAATTCTTTCTTTGTTTTCCTCTGTATTTCTGTAAACTTTTCGCGAACAAACAATTTCACAAATTCTGCCAGACTTCAGCACGCTTTCCTTCAGTAATTGCTTCTACATAAGAATGGCTCTGAATCTTTGCTTGCGTAAGATGAAACTGATTAAATCTTCTATGTTATACTCTATTTTTTCATGTGTGATGCTTTCATGTCTAATTAATACAGAGAGTGGTACCACATTCTATGTTTAAAGTTGTGTTGTCGATCTTCAAAAATCCTACAATCATGTGATACAGAGAAAACAACTAGGCATTGCACTTGACATGTTGGTCAATTTATCCAATGAAAATTTATCACGTACATAACTCTTTCCTTGATGGTGCTTATGTTCGAACCCATTGGCAACTAAGGACACATGTCAACAGTTCACTACTTCGTTATGCATAAAGAACAAGCACCTTGCCATAGCGAAGCAGTGACAACCATTGATCTGATCTAAATTCGGCAAATGATATGTTACTGGGCTTGCTCAGAAAGAGGGTGGTGGGCCCTTATTTGCTATGTCACTATACGTATCTCCCTAGCAACTCTTCATAGTGAGAAGACAATGGCCATTGATCATAGACCTAATCAAAGGTTGGGAAATTGCACGCAATTTTTTGAGTTATACTCGCTACATCGCATAGCTTAAATAACATGCAACTTTTCAACGTGAGGTAGCGAGGATTGTTGATTCTATTCTAATTTGATGGTCAGGATCTCTTGCACATTTGATCAAAAGGGCATTGATGAAGTATGGAATTCTGCACAGTTGGCACCCTTTAAGATCTTTCTTTAGTCCTAGTCATCATTCCACGTTACTAAAGGTCCCTCCGGCTCTTGATTTCATGGGGCCTCACTACTTCGCTAACGACAAGATGTCAAATTTTTCCAATAGTGAGGTAGCGAGCTTCGAAAACTTTAATAAATTTTGGCAACGTGAAATGCAAGCGTCCATCAGATTACTATTGCTGCTATTAACTGCTTCTAACAACAGCAATTATTACTTATCATGCCACCTGGATTAGTCATGGTACTAATGGATTTCAATGTTACTGACTCTTCAATTTCACGGGGCCTCACTACTTCGCTAATGGCGAGATGTCAAATTTTTCCAATAGCAAGGTAGTGAATCATGAGAAAAATCATCATTTCGGCACCGACTTCAGAGTGCTTCTGCTAGGTCCCCTTTCCTATTTTGACGATAATTGCAATGTGTACTTGACTAATAAATCAGACAGAAAACAAAGCTCTGACCATCGTATCTTCATTTTGCAGTCTCGTTTTATAAACTTTTTAGCACTCGCTACCTCGCCATACATAAAAAGTGCCCATGTTTGCATAGTGAGGTAACGACAATGATGGATCTACTTAGATCGAACGGTTGGGGAATATGAGAGGAAAGGTATCTCGGGGGCACAGAAGATAAAAAGACAACAGTATATTTGTCTTATTTGAAAATTCAAATATTTTGCGCCTGACAATTTACGAATAGAAATAAACGTAGGGTTTTCACAAAAAAATTTCAAAGGCTAGCAAATGAATGAATTATCTAGAAAACCTATTATCCACTAGAATGAAAAATTTGACTTTTCTACAATTGGACAAAAGATCTCTATCAAACAAAAAATCAGACCAACAAGACCTATCTCTACTAATTTCCATACCCAAGATGTACCTTGCTGCCCCAAGATCTTTCATCTCAAACTATGTTGACAACTAAGATTCAAAATCAGAAATCATACACTTACCCTTCCCAAATAGCAACATATCATCAATATATAATGCAATAATAAGAAGGCAATCATTTTCAAATCTAAAATAAATGCAATGATTTGATTTCAATCTTACAAATCCAATTAACAACACAAAGGCATCAAACTTAAGGTACCATATCCTAGGAGATTATTCCAAACCATACAGAGACTTCTTTAATCTACAAACCAAAGATTATTTATCTTTAATAATGTAGTGCTCAAGCTATGACATATAAATCTCTTCTTCCAAATCACTATGAAGGAAAGTTGTCTTCACATCCATCTGGTCTATCTCTAAGTCATATGATGTAGAAAGAGATAACAGAAATCCAATGGATGTCAACTTTGCAACAGGAGAGGATATTTCACCATAATATATTCCCTCTACCTATGAATACTCCTTTGCAACCAATCTAGCTTTGTACCTTTAAACACTTCCATCTGCACAAGATTTCTTTTTGAACACCCATTTGCTACCAACAGGTTTTCATCCTATAGGCAAAGGTACAAGGTCCCAAAAAAAAATTTAATCCAATGAAGCCATCTCATAATCCATGGCCTCAATCTAGGAACCTACATCTTCCATATCCAAAGCCACTTTCATAGATCTAGGCTCATCAATGTCAGTAATCAAAGTAAAGGCACAACTGGAATCTAACATATAATAACCAAACATTTTTGGCTATTTCCTTACTCTTGTGGATCTCCTCAAGGGTTGAGGTTAAGGTTGTTCTTCCTCTTCTTCTGAACTATTAGAGCTACTAGAGCTCTCCTCATCATTAGACACAACATGGTCTTTCTATTCAGTCTTCTCAAGGGTAGGAGGCAACTAAATAATATCTTCTTTCTTATCTTTTTCATCTAGTTGTAGCACAAGAAGAGAAGATGTTATCTCTCTAAAACTAACATTTCTACTATACAACACCTTACTATTCATAGGGTCCCAAAGCTTGTATCCTTTCATACCAACACTGTATTCAATGAAAATACATTTGATAACTTTGTTTTCCAACTTAGATCTTTTCTCCTTTGGAACATGTGCATAAGCTTCACAACCAAAAACATGAAGATGTCTAATTGAAGGCTTCTTACTAGACCACACCTCCATGGGTGTCTTACCAACAAGAGTTGATGTAGGAGATCTATTAACTAGATAGCAAGCAGTGGCCACAACTTCAATCCAAAACCATTGTTCAAGACCAGCTCCACTAAGCATATTCCTAGCCTTCTTGATCAGTGTCCTATTTATTCTTTCTATAGCTCCATTTTGTTATGGAGCATAAGGAGTTGTCTTATGCCTCTTGATACCTCATTCTTTATAGAATTACTCAAACTCTACTAAGATAAACTCACTACCATTGTTAGTTCTCACACACTTAATATTCTTACTAGTGTGATTCTCTACAAGGGTTTTTAATTTTTTAAACTAACTAAAGACTTGTGTCTTAATTTTTAGGAAATAAATCCATGTCCTTCTACTGTAATCATCTATAAAAGATAAAAAAAAATGAATAATTGGAGATTGAAGAAACTTTTACAAGACCAAGTACATTAGAATGAATAAGATCCAAAACATCAAAAGATTTGTGAGAACTAGAGTAAAATTGACATGATTTTCTTTACCATAGACACAATGTTCACAGAAGTTGAACATGAGATTACAATCATTTAACCCCTCAACAAAGTTCTTATTTTTCAGGGTTCTAAGACCCTTCTCACCAATGTGGTCAAATCTCATATGCCACAACATTGTCTTTTTTGTAGGAAGCTTTCCTTCTAATGTGTTTGCACCCTTAGGTACACATGCTACACTAGCATCAGAACCAATATCCACAATCTTCTTTACTAATCATTTAGATGGTGGGGATGAAGTGATAGTTGCTCTTTTCTTTGAATCAAAAGAACTATTGCACTAAGAAATTCATGTATCAAGCTGAAACGAAGTACCTCTCCTAGTACTCTTAGCAAGCACCATAGCTCCTCTCATCATCTTACGTCCATCTTTAAAAAAAGACAACTTGCACACCTACATCATTTAGAATACTTACATATAATAGATTTCGTGCCAAACTAGGGATGTGCATTACCTTGTTGATCCCCTTTACTTGTCCATTAGGGAATGTGATAGTGACCCATCCTCATCCAAATATCTTTAGGTGAGAATCATCACCCAAACACACCTTTCCACCATCAAAAACTTCATACTTTGAGAACTAGCTTCGATGAGAGGTCATGTGGAAAGAAGCACCTGAGTCTATTAACCATACATCATCAAATGCATGTGCTACCAAGGCTACAATGAAAGCATTGCCATCTTCTTGAAAAAATTTTGAACCTGAATCTAAGACCTTCTTCTTCTTCTTTGGCTCTTTACAGTCTTTACAGAAGTGCCCAGTCTTATCACAGTTCCATCATTTTGTCTTGGACTTTCCAGGAGTCTTTGATTTTTCATGGGATTTGGATATACCCTTTCTAGACTTTTTGTCATTTTTCTTGCCTCTGTCATTGGATCTACCATGAATAGTAAGAGCTTCGTTAGCCAAATCTAATGAATTTCTCCTCATCTCCTTAGATAATAGTGAAGACACCAAATCATCCATTCTAAAAGTGACTAAAATACTTCTAAGAGCCATCATGGTCACATGAATTTGGCAAGGAACATAATAGAGTCATACATCGATCCTTCTCCTCTATCTTGACACCAAATGATGTCAATTGTGAAATTAGTAAATTAAAAGCATTTAGATGATATATAAAAAATCCTCCTTCCTCCATTCTTAGAGAATATAGCTTCTTCCTTAGCAAAAACTTGTTGACCATAGATTTGGCCTAATACATAGACCCAAGCTCTGTCCACAAACTATTTGTGGTCTTCTCATCAAGAACATTCAAGAGAACTGAATCAGCTAAACAAAGTCTAATGAGACCCTTAGCTTTCTGATCCTTGAGATCCCAATCTGCTTGAGATATTGTAGTCGATCTCACATCAAGTGAAGTTTCCTCCCATAGATCATGATCTTCAAGCAAGTCTTCCATCTTGAGTTTGCACAACTCAAAATTATTGCCATTAAATTTCTCCACCTCCATTTTTCTATATGATGAACTAGCCATCTCAATCTGCAAATAAGATTCATAATGCTCTACACAAAACTCTCACTCAACTTGAGATTAGCTCAAAAAATCCTACCCAACAACTAAGATCAAAATTTGATCAAGCTCTTATACGACTTGTAGAAAACTCAGTGCAGAAATAGCTTCCTACACTAATATCTTAAGGAAAGTATTGTGCAAATTCTTTTTAAATCCTTACAATTACAGATTCAATATTATGTAAACAATAATATTGCAGTCAATCATGAATACAAAAAATAGATAGAGATTTATAGCTCATAAACACAAAGATATGATTGTGGGGAAAATGTTTCAATAAAAGAACCCCACCTCTCCAAAACCTACACAATGTATTGTCTTCAACTCAAAGATTACAACACACTTATAGTGAAAGCTCTTTCACAACATGGAAGACTTATTCAGTAGCAACTAACAATACACTACTCACACTCCACTCTCACACAACGATCTATAGCCCTCAAAGTGGTTATATAATGCACTTTCCTATTTTTTGGAAATCTTCCAAAGATAGCTCTTACACTTTATAGGAATCTATCATAACTATTCTAGTCATGGTTTCCTTACACACAATTAAATCTTCCAAAAATAGTTCTTAGGCATCATAGGAATCTGTCATAACCATTTTAGTCATGATCTCCTTACACACAATTAAATATTTTAAAGATATCTCTTACGCATCATAGGAATCTATCATAAGAAATCTATCATAACTATTGTAGTCATTATTTCTTTACACACAATTCAAGCTGCCAACACATGCAAGTGGAGTGACACATCAACATGCCAACTAGACATGTACACTCATACTTAATTACATTATTTGAAAAAATACATTTACAAAAAAAATGATAAGAATATGAATTACCCAAGGTTGAGACACCTTATTCCTAACACTATGGAGTGTCATCACATGAGCCAACTCTAAGGTTACCCTAGCAGTCTCTTAGGACCCTAGCCCCCTGGTGACTCTATGCAGAACTCGAATACCTCTCATGATGATGAGAAAACTAGTTATACCTCTCAAGGTATCATCTTCATCTCATCCTTAGTCTATACAAGCACTCACTGTATGGACGAGGAAAAATCTCTAACTTATCTTTTTAATGTATCTCAAGGAAAAGGGCTAGGAAAGATATTTTAATTACTATCTTATCACTTGTTACACAACTTACAATGAGTTACCCTATCAGCCACTTTGGGCCTCAGCCCCCATTGCAAGCCACTCTGATAGACATGCACCTAGACTACCTTCCCAAAATCCACAAACCATAATAGTGTACCATACCACAAAAGTAATACTGATCAAATTTGGTTCCTTAATAGGCAACTTGGAAATAATATTGGTTCTCAAAACTCAAGTTCTCATAAATGTTGAATAACATAAAGCTCATAATACATAAATATTAATTCAATCCATAAAGTTCATCATGACATCCAATAAAACAATCATAAAAGAAACTTCAAAAATGCATCTAGTGCACATCCTAACTTGGCCAACTAAACAACCCGCAAAGAAAAACTATTAAGAAAATAAACATCACAAAATTATAAATAGAACATTAGAAAATACATAATTTTTAGCCACATGATTTAATTCCACCAATTTCTCTTATTTGGTTTGGGTCATAAGGATGTGTTTAAAAATAAAGTAAAAATATAAATATAAATATAAATTGTTATACTAATATACTTATTTAAAATAATAAGTATTTAAATATCCAATATTTTTGTGCATATAAAATATCATGCAATATTATCATGTTATTAATTTAAATAATCTTAAATCATAAATAATTTAATTAATAACATAAATGTATATTATTATATTTAAATATTGATATTAATTTTTATTTTAAAAATATTAATATGACTTCTACTTAAGTCTAATATTAATATTTACTTTTCTTTTAATTCATAATGCAACTAGAGATAAAATCATAAATTTAATTTAATTATTTATAATTTCTCTCATAAATTCAAATAGTTATTAACTAAATGATTACAAAGTGAACTCCACCACAACTTCTCTTAAAATATAATAAAATTATAAATACTTATTTATTAACTTCCCTCTTGCATTAATAAATATAAAATCATTTATATGCAACTAAGAGTTTAATTAGACTTAAAGAATCAATAATGATAACATCCACTTAAACTAAATGAATAATATTTATTTAATCTTTGAAATTAATAAGTTATTTATTTATTTATTTTTAATTAATTAATCTATTTTTTAAATACATAAATCTGAAAATTAAATTATATAAAATAAAAATACCCACGCAATTAGTATTTTCATATGTCTTTGACCTCTCAAATCATGCAACCATACTGTACTTGATTTTTTTTTAGCATATTTGTTTTCACATGCAACCCTACTTATATACTTAGCTTTCTATTTTTAGCATATTTATTTTCACATGCATGTAACTATACTATACTTAGCTTTCTATTTTTAGCATATTTATTTTCACATACATGTAACCATATTATAAATAGCTTTCTATTTTTAGCATATTTGTTTTTGCATGCAACCATACTATACTTAGCTTTCTTTCTTTAATTAAATTTCAAAGCATTTTTAATAATATATTCATTAATTTAATTAATAACATTATTTAGAGTTTATTATTAAAATAAAACTCTTAAATAAGTATCATTAAATTAAACAAATATAATTATGTCACAATTAAAACTATAACTTTATCTTTAAATTTCATTCTTTTATATTTTATTTTCCTCCAATTTATTAATTAGTAAAAGCACTAATTAAAGCATGGTTTATTATTTAAATTGATAATAATAATCAAAGCTCATCGTTTAAATGCAACTCTAATTTAATTATTATTAAATAAATAATTATAATAAAGCAATTTTTAATTTTTAATATTTTAATTATCTTTTTGTCCAACTTCTTAAATTAGACTTTTAAATTAAATCTTTTAAATTAAAGCATATATTTAATTAGTTTTTTAATTAATTAAAAATTCTCATGCTTTAACATTTTCTTTTCAATCAAATAATATTTAATAATTTTCAATATTATAATTAAATCATTTATCGAATAAATCACATAGCGAAATCCACATAAAAGCAACATTACAAAAATAGACCAAAACTCAAAATCAGATAACACAGACAAAGATAAACTCACAGATTTTAAAAAGGGTGGAAAACCAATTACAAGTCCTCCTTGCAAGACAAGTATTTAGGTTATGGTTAGGATTGGACCTAAACATTAGCTTTTCATTCTTACCATAGAGTTATTGTGATAGGGCACGCTCATCTTGACAATTCAAGGAAGTTGATGCTAGGTACCTACATTTTGCATAAAAGATGAGCATGTACATGTATATAAATATATCTAAACTAAATAGGCAATGGTTGAGAGTGGTAAATCGTGTAGATCCTGACTAGCAGGTGACTATGACTCCCTCCCTTAACCACATCAAACATGACAAACATAGAGATAAAACACATACACACCATACACATGCAAGTATGGGGTAAGTACCATAATAATTATAAGTCAAACATCAAATGTTCAAATAAAATAATGCATTGTTTCAAATATAAAGTAGTCATCATTAAAGCATCATCTGACATTGTTATGAAAGAAATCACATTTATTAACTATGAATCATTAAAGCATCATTAATGCACTAGTTACCATAATCATTTAAAAACACATGAAATATAGTCAAGTAATCATCATTGATATATCTCTAGTCCAAGTTATGAAATAATAACCTTGAAATTGACACATCTATGAAATAGGCATAAATGAGTTTGGTAATTATAATGGAAAGAGAAATTATGGGTGGGCAAATGTTACATCTACCCCCTCTAGAATTAGGCTTACTCCTGGAAGCCTACTATAATGACTAGGGTAGCTAAAAGTCAAAAAGTATTGTATACAATGTCAACCAAAAGAATCATTTAAGAAACTAATACCAAAAAATTTAACTATGTATACACTTTCAGTCACTTAGAGCAATATGATTATAATTTAATAATAAACCAAAAACTATATTGATCAAGCATTCATCTTTTAAACTAATACTAAAACAAATCCCCTAAAATACTCCAAACAAAAGATCAACATCTCTCAATCTATCAGAAAATATAAAATTTATAATGCATATACATAAATCAAAAGTCAAGAACAAAAATGTTACAAGTTTTCAAGTTTCACTGCTTCTATTTTTTTTATTCAAACTATTTAGGTTCAAGTTTTATGTTGATAAATGTTTATTATTTAAATCATGTTGCAAGTTTACTAGTTGGTTAAGAGACGGTGCACAAAATACCTAGAGTTTCCAATGTTGAAACTCAGGCTCTAATACTAGATCATGTAACACCCTGCTCGGGAACCCAAAAGAAATAAACCTAATATGTTACAAAGTTTACTAAACTATTTTTTTGAAATTTAAACAACATCAAAGTAACAATAATGTGGAAGCAATATATACATGTATATCAAGAACACATAATCAATTACAAATACAATTTCAATTCCTTAAGGATTCCTCACATTGAGTCACATTTAAGAAAGTGTTATTAATAAGTTTAAGTCTCAATTACAATGTCCATAATCATAAAATGAATAAATACAAACATAGTCATATAAGCATATGCATAAGTACAACTAATAATATGAAATCACATCTAATGAATAACATCCACTACATATATCATAGGATATGTGAAAATAGATACAAGTACATTAATATACAATACAATATCTCATAAGATCTCAAAACACATGATACATAGATACATCAAATGAATAGAAGTCTTCAAGATAAGAGGAAGAATGATAATGATACCATTGAATCAAGGAGCATCCAACATCTATCAATTTGAGGGGGACCCAAATGTTAAGAATACACTACCTCCCAACTATGTGGTCACCTAATCAGGCTCTCATTCCCACCGTGCAAGAGAGATAATGTAATATCCACACACAAATAATCACATCATAAAATAATCTTCGGTAAGAAGACCTGATAGCCAAAACTATCTCAACGGTAACACAAACTACTCAAGAAAAAAAGATAATCAAAGCTAAAAGGACACTCATACCAATACTAACATCTCATACCAAGTCAACATACAAATACCAAGATCAAAAATATACAACCACCTCAAAATTAATGACAAGTGTTATAAGAACAATGACCAACATATAACAACTATCACCAATACAAATAAACTATCAATCACAAACTTAAACAATAAAAATAACACCAATGAATAGCTAATCATTCATTAATAAAAGTCAACTGTCAAAAATAAATGACATCCAATCAATGAGTAACAACTCACTATAAATGCACCATCAAAAGTAATATCCAACAAGTACACCACTAGAGGCAAATATTTAAAAAAACCATGAAGGAGACTCAGGCTACATATTATGGAGTGTCATCACATAAGCCAACTCTAAGGTTATCCTAGTAGTCTTTCAGGACCCCAACCCACTAGTGACTATGTGGAACTAGAATACCCTCTCATGATGACAATGAAATTGGTCATACCTCTCAAAGTATCATCTCCATCTCATCCTTAGTCTATACAAGCACTCAACGCATGGACGAAGAAAAATCTCTAACTTATCTTTTTAATGTATCTTAAGGAAAAGGGCTAGGAAAGATATTTTAATTACTATGTTATCACTTGTTACACAACTTACAATGAGTTATCCTGGCAACCACTTTGGGCCCCAACCCCCATTGTAAGCCACTCCCATAGACATGCACCTAGACTACCTTCCCAAAATTCACAAACCATAATAGTGTACCATACCATAAAAATAATATTAATCGAATTTAGTTCCTTAATAGGCAACCCAAAAATAATATTGGTTCTCAAAACCCAAGTTCTCATAAATGCTTAATAGCATAAAGCTCATAAAACATAAATCTCAATTCAAGTCATAAAGTTCATCATGACATCGAGTCAAATAATCATAAAAGAAATCTCAAAAATGCCTCTAGTGCACATCTTAACTTGGCTAACTAAACAACTCATAAAGAAAAACTATCAAGAAAATAAACATCGCAAGACTATAAATAGAACATTAGAGAATACATAATTTTTAGCCACATGATTTAATTCCACCAATTTTTCTTGTTTAGTTTGGGTCATAAGGATGTGTTTAGAAATAAAGTAAGAATATATATATTGATATAAATTGTTATGCTAATATACTTATTTAAAACAATAAGTATTTAAATATTCAATCTTTTTGTACACATAAAATAACATGAATATTATCATATTATTAATTTAAATAATCTTAAATCATAAATGATTTAATTAATAGCATAAATGTATATTATTATATTTAAATATTGATATTAATTTCAATTTTGAAAATATTAATATGACTTCTATTTAAGTTTAATATTAATATTTACTTATTCGTTAATTCATAATGCAACTAGAGATAAAATTATAAATTTAATTTAATTATTTATAATTTCTTTCATAAATTCAAATAGTTATTAACTAAATGATTACAAAGTTAACTCCACCACAACTTCTCTTAAAATATAATAAAATTATAAATATTTATTTATTAACTTCCCTCTTGCATTAATGAATATAAAATCATTTATATGCAACTAAGAGTTTAATTAGACTTAAAGAATCAATAATGATAACATCTACTTAAACTAAACGAATAATATTTATTTATTTTTTAAATAAATAAATCTTAAAATTAAATTATATAAAATAAAAATACACATGCAATTAGTATTTTTGCATGTCTTTGATTTCTCAAATCATGCAACCATACTAAATTTGATTTTCTATTTTTAGCATAATTATTTTCACATGCAACCCTACTATACTTAGCTTTCTATTTTTAGCATATTTATTTTCACATGCATGTAACCATACTATACTTAGCTTTCTATTTTTAGCATATTTATTTTCACTTGCATGTAACCATATTATACTTAGCTTTCTATTTTTAGCATATTTGTTTTAGCATTCAACCATACTATCCTTAGCTTTCTCTCTTTAATTAATTTTCAAAGCATTTTTAATAATATATTTATTAATTTAATTAATAACATTATTTAGAGTATATTATTATAATAAAACTCATAAATAATTATCATTAAATTAAATAAATATAACTATGCCACAATTAGAACTATAACTTCATCTTTAAATTTCATTCTTTTATATTTTATTTTTCTCTAGTTTATTAATTAGTACAAGCACTAATTAAAGCATTCTTTATTATTTAAATTAATAATAATAATCAAAGCTCATTGTTTAAATGCAACTCTAATTTTTTTCTATTAAATATAAGAGGATCAATAAATAATAGAACTAGAGAGTTTACAGAGTATCAACAAGGAGGCCTAGCCTGCATCCGACAACAAAGTATCAAATGTACAATGACATCAAAACATGAAGAACAACCAACTAATGTAAAACATTAAAATGAACATCCATCCAAGTAGTCTATCCGAGGGGACCCTTTATCCAAACAATGTTTTTGCGCTCTTGAATTTGAGTTAATATGAGCAACTCTTATTTTTCGGCATTAAGATTCTTCCTAATCTCCCTATTCAGTCTTTTACACTCCTGATCAAAAGCATGCAGGTCATCCAATGTTCTTCTCCATTGATATCCATGTCTTAGCTCATAGTAAAGGAAGGAAACACGACCATCTTCTAGGAATCTCTTTAACTTGTCTTTCTCAATCAACATAGTGGCCTGGACCTACAAGAAAAATTTAAAATGTGTGAGTTTCTAAAACAACTCAATAAGAACCCTCGGCTTACCTTGGTACCTCTCCTCATTCCTACACTTCCAGATCTACCAGAGGATGTTAGAGGACAACATATTCCAAAAAGGATTTGAATCCTTATGAAGACCAGAGATATGACCAATAACAATATCAATAATAGTAATATTAATAGGATAATTAGCTCTAATTTAATTATTATTAAATAAATAATTATAATAAGCAATATTAAATCTTTAATATTTTAATATTTTAATTATCTTTTTGTCCAACTTCTTAAATTAGACATTTAAATTAAATCTTTTAAATTGAAGTACATATTTAATTAATTAATAATTAATTAACTATCATCATATTCTAATTTCTCTTTAACTAATTTATTAAATTTAGATTCTAAATTAAGAATTTTAAATTAATGTAGATATTTAATTAATTTTTCAATTAATTAAATATTCTCATGCTTTAATATTTTCTTTTTAATCAAATAATATTTAATAATTCTCAATATTATATGATTAATTGAAATATTATAATTAAATCATTTACCAAATAAATCACATAGCGAAATCCACATAAAAGCAACATTACCAAAATAGATCAAAGCTCAAAATCAAACAACATAGACAAAGATAAACTCACGATTTTTTAAAAGGGTGGAAAGTGAGTTACAAGTCCTCCTTGCAAGACAAGTATTTAGGTTATGGTTGGGATTGGACCTGAACATTATCTCTCCATTCTTACCATTGAGTTATTGTGATAGGGCACACTTATCTTGGCAATTCAGGGAAGTCAATGTCAAATACCTACATTCTACATAAAAGATGAGCATGTACATGTATATAAGTATATCTAAACTAACTAGGCAATGGTCGGTAGTAGTCCATCGTGTAGATCCTGACTAGTAGGTGACTAGGACTCTCTCCCTTAACCACATTGAATATGACAAACAAAAAGATAAAACGCGCGTGCGCGCACACACACACACACACACACACACACACACACACACACACACACACACACACACACCATACACATGAAAGTATGGGGTAAGTACCATAATAATTATAAGTCAAACATCAAATGCTCAGATAAAATAATGTATGGTTACGAATATGAAGTAATCATCATTAAAGCATCATCTGATATTGCTATGAAAAGAAATCACATTTATTAACTATGAATCACTAAAGCAATATTAATGCACTAGTAACCATAATCATTAAACAACACATGAAATATAGTCAACTAAGTAATCATCACTAATACATCTCTAGTCCAAGTTATGAAATAGTATCCTTGAAATTGACATATCTATGAAATAGGCATAAATGAGCTTGGTAAATATAACCCAAAGAAAAACTATGGGTGGGCATTACAAGATCAAGCTACCTTATTGATACTTTCTAATTATTGTATCAGTCTAGGGTAAATCTTTTGGATTAAGGTTGACCTAACAGTCATTCGTAAATCCTTTAACTAGGTGACATTCCAAGTGAATGATTTGAAGTCCTCTAACAAGGCTCACACCTAACAGGGTGATTGAAATCCTCTAACTAGGTCACACTTAACAATGTCCATTGTAACCTTTAATAGGGTTGGTCTTTTATAGGGCATCACTTTAGAAGAGTAAGAATGAGTAGCATGTTACTAATGGTTTTTTTCAAATTGGGTTTCCACGTAAAATCATTGTGTCAAATGTTTTACTAAATCTGTTGTGTTTCATGCTTACATTTTTGCAAAGTTGATTTGACAGTAACCTACAAATTTGAAGTGATTATATGATCTAATGGATGCATGCATGATGAATATGTTTCATGGATATGGGTTCACTAAGTTGTGAAAAGTTTTATTTGTACATCTAAAACTTGGATAACTGATTCACCCCCCTCTCAATTATTTTAAAGAATTCCAATAGATAGTATTGGAAGAAGATCTAAATATGAGGATCTCTATGATTAATAAATTGTGTGAGGCTAACTCTAAGGAGGACTTAGATAGAATTTTGAAGGGTATTCAGCCCTTACTGAGGAACAAAAGAAGAGCAATTCTTATGATGGGAGGCAACCATGAGGAGGTAAGGATATAAATAGAGGATGCAATTGTAAAGTACATGACCATAGTGCCAGAGGTGAGTGTACAAACAATTACAACATTTGAAAATATTTTAATGATGATTTCACACCAATTCTACAAGATTTTCAAGGTATTTATCACAAGCTAAGTTACACAGTCTTTATTTGCACAAACCCTAGTTTTACAGAATGGTGTCTAGCTCAAGAAATGTAGAAGGGAAAGAGGTTTTGAATGTCCAACTAGTTAGTAATGAAGTAAAATAGCCAATTTTCAAGGCCATCCCTAACATAACATATAAACAAGATCCCTCTAGAGCACTATCCATGATCCTGCCAAAAGTTATTATGGTACAAGATGTTAGGAAATGTTACAATAGAAAAATAGGAGGAATAGGAGACATGGAAATCAGAGAAGCCTATGATAGACTATGTGAAAATGGTGCTTTGAAAGAAGAATTCAAAATCATTGAAAGGAAGGGTTTCACATGTGCCCTACATTTTCCCACTATATTCAAAACTGAATGGATTAACATTGTGTTAAGTTGAATACAAGATGGATCCTTATGGATGGAAGGAGGACCAATAAAGATTACTATACGAATAATTCATAGGGTTACTAGTTTCCCAACCCTAGATCAGTCAAAGACTCTGCAGAGTGACTCCAAAGAGGTAATAGAGAAGAATATAGGAGCAAAATGGAAAAAAAGAGGAATGACAATAGACAATATAACTAATCCACTAATAGACTTTGCAGTAAGGGTTATTTCGCACAAGTTTTATCAATCCAATAGATTAAATAGTGTACCCTATATTGTAGTAGATGTTGGCTATGAGATTGTAAAGAAAGATCATACTTATCACTACTACATTTGACCTCATTTTTCTACCAAAATTTTTGACCATCAACTAAAAAAGTTTAGGTTGGTCAGAATGTAGAAGGAAAAAAATTATTTTTGTTTACATCTAAGCCCTGTGTTGGTCAAAATTTCAACCAACACATGTTGGCTAAAATGTGTTGGTCAAAATTTTGACCAAAATAGGGCTTAGATGTAAAAAATAAAAACATTTTTTGTTTTTTTGTTTTCATGCACATGGGATCATTTGTGTTCTATTGGAGTTGGAAAATTGATGTGCCATCATCAAACAAAAATCTTGATGCCCTGGTTCTGCCCTAGCTTGTTCACAGTTGGAGTTAGAAACTTGATATTCTGAAGAGGAGGTGATCGGTCTTTTGGAAGATTAGATTTGGAAATAACAAGGTTGAATGCATAAGGTATGGATTCAATTGCTTTCCCTTTCTCATTCGATCATTTAACTTGGAAAATGGAAGGCAATTGAGGTCATTGTTGTATATTGATTCCATGAATGCAATTGTTGTTTGAATCATTTTTTTGCTTGTGTATTTAAAGGGTTCTTCTAATCCCTTAGCACTTGAAACTTGTGCTTTGGATCTTTATGTTATATGCTTGAGCAATTTTGATGTTCCACATTCATATACAACACCATTGTAATTGCTAAAGTTGTTGTTGTATAGTGATTTCATGCTTGTAATGCTGATACATTTGGTGAATTTGGTCACTTGTAACCGATCTGCACTTGAATTCTCCATTCATGTATATGGTGGTTTGGCTCCTTACTTTTTTTAAATTCACAATATTTTAAATTACGAGCTACTCTTGTCCCTTGAGTATCCTCTTTTCCACATTTTAAATTGACTTCTCAGGATTGTTAGTAAATAAGAAAAACGAGAAGGGCATTTCAAAGGCTGTATTGATTGTGGGACTTGTTGGGGCTAGATTATTTCTAAGCATTGCACTTGTCATTAGATTCATTATTAAAGGCCACTTGAAATGGAGACAGAAAGATTCCATGAAATATTTGAGGAGGTTTAAACCCAAAAACATTGTCTATAGCAATATCCATAGTGATTTACGACTCTCATTTTCCAAAGGTAAATTGCTTATATGTGCATTTTATATATCACTTATTACTTGCTTATCTTGGAGTATTTAATACTATGTCATTCTTCCACTTACTCAACTCTAATAAATAACATTCAGTGTTCTCTTGGCCCAAAAAATGACTTTAAATTTTTTAAGGGTATCTTGTTTTGTAAATAGAGACAAACAAGGAGATAGATCTAGAGAAAATGGTATACTTCAAGTTTGATGAAGTGGTGATGGGAACTTCAATTTTTTCTGAGATTAATTTTGTAGCCAATAGTTGGTATGGTTCTAGCTACACTACCTGCTTAAGGAATGAGGTAAATTTTCTTTTCGTAAAGGTTTTTGGATGAATAAATTATAATGGAAACATAATTCCATGTTTAAGATGGCTTTCTACGTTGTGTACAACAATTTGATGTAAAGAAAATATGATTGGCACTGAGTAAGTTAACTCCATAGTTCTCGAAGGAAGTGAAGACACTGTGAAAACTGTAACATACTAATCTAGTAAAGAATTGATAGGAATTAAATCATTTGTCTAGAAAAAATTTAGTCTTAGCTCTATGAAATAGTGGGGATTTGATATACTTCATTAGTATGCTCTGTCAAGTTGTGGATGAACCATTTTCAATCTTTTTTAACTTCTATTCATAGAGTATTTCAACTCTCATTTTATGTATTCTAAGCTACAGAAGCTTTTTATCGACAGTAAAATTATTTTTGTATTTCAATAGGCTTCATTGATAGGCTATGCTTCAAACAAAGATGAGCTTCTTCTGGTTTATGAATCTTCTCAATGAATTAATATTTTCTTGACACTTAGGAAAAAAAAGAATTACATATGAGGTATATGAAAGAAAAGTATGTCCTCTTTTCTTAAAAACATAAAGTAGCCAATAGATTATGACTTATCTTTTTTCTATCTTGTTGAAGATAGTTTAGTTATTGTTAAGGATTATCAAAGTGCAAGTCCCTACATTGAATATTCATGCTACCAATGGGTATTCAGCTAGCTTAAAACTCACTATTTAACCAGTTCTTGTAAGAGTGTTAAAAATCTATTTTAAAGTCCTCATAATAAAGATTCATGCCTCTTTACTACTTCTTGTGCATGAGTTAAAATACAATTGGTTGTAAGTCCCTCGTTAAATCTTCATGGTATACAATTGTTACTTAGTTATGTTCCATCTCACTTGTTTTTCGGCGTACTAAAGTTTAAGGGTGGTGTCTATTAAAGTAATTTAGATGCACATTTCAATGTATTTATTAATTAATTGGAAATCTAAATAATGTAAATTTCTAATTTTTAATTAATGAATTTGGTCAATTGTAAATTCTTTCAAGATTCTTTACTACTGATATTTCTTTACATTCAGTTGAAGATTTAATATTTTGGAACTAAAATTTCACAGAATTCTTACTTAAAATACCATTATAGGGGTTTACCTTGTTTATTTTTTCACCTTTTCAATATTTTTTCTTAGATCTGTTGATTATTGGCATAGATCATTCTTCTCAAATAATCTTCTCCTCAGGCTTGACACCCATGACCTGGAATGAAAATTACAAATTGCAATAGATATTGTAAGGGGTCTAGAATATATACATGATGATACTTTATTCAGTTATGTTCATTTTGATATCAACAATACTAGTATTCTTCTTGAGGATGATGTACAAGGAAAGGTACAATCCAAAACTATTTTTCTTTTCTTTTATCCTAAATATGCATTTATTTTTTAATGAACTATTCTACTTGTTGCCATGACTACATGATTTGTAGGTTGGAGAATTTATATTATCATTGCTTTTGGAAATAATAGGAAGTGGGTGTAAAGTGACAAATGATATAACAAGCTTTCATTTATGGCTCCTAAGTATGTCTCATCTTTCTCTCTACAAGAAACAGTGAAATTTGTGTCATCAAATATATAAGTATAATACAAATGGTCTTGATGTCTAAATTATAATTGATCAGAAAATATTACCAATAGTCCCACAATTTATTGGGAAATTAACTCAATGAGTTTATAATCCAAAACATCTTTCAAACCACCCCTTGACATAGAGTAACCATTACCCTCACAAACTTTGGGTCTTTAAGTAACAACTGATTTTGCCAGTTTTACCCTCACTAGGAAATCTAAATCTTTGATTGTTCGGAGCACAACTAATAACAATGTCATCCTTTTATAATATCAAGGGTTTTCCTTGGGCCTAGTTTAGTTTGTTTGGTTAGAGTTTTTTTAAATAGATATGAAGTCATGAGGTCTAGTCTCCCTCCAGCCCATGCAGTACTGGCGGGTTTGTCATGCAAGTATTATTTATCATGTTAAAAATTTTAACTAATATACTTACCTAATTTCTATTTTCCAATAAAAAGAAATTATTTCCCTTACTCTTTTCTATCATGGAGATAACATATAAAGAGGACATTCTTGTAATTGATAGTGTTATTGAAGCTACAAAATGTTAGTTGATGGGCCTTAGGCTAAGACCCCTTTATCTTCTAATCAAGTACTCACTTTACATGTCAATTTCCCTCTACTAATGTGACATTCACCATATAAAGGTAGATAGTTGATGTAGGGCTTTCATAGTTTCACTCATAGCTACTCATACCTATTCTTAGCTAACAGTAAAGTTAGGGTACTTTGGTCATTTGAATAGAATTTTTTTTGTTCTTGTGTAATGTTTAAAAGTTCACAATATTTGTACAATATGTCATCCCAGTCAACTAGGTTGCATGTTTTTGGTTTTTTTTGCTTAATTTCGTGTATCGGAGCCTTCTTTTAATAATTGTAACTCTTAAGAAATTCTATCATCTATTCTTGCCTAATGATCTAAATGATCATTTCACATAACACCCTCTCTTAACTGGATTACAGAGAGTGATCTAAAATGATGATGCTAAAAAATACACACAATCAAATCCAAAATGAACTTGCATTAAAAATGGATTGTGGAAATCTGATATTGTTAATTTTGCATGCATGTCTACTAGGACAATCACAACTTAAACATATATATAATCTCATCAAATCTATTTTATCATGGTATGCCATGACCGCACTTTGTTTGTGAATTCTGTCAAAAAATTCACATGCCTTATCTATATATGCTTCCATTTTCAAACATGTCTACCATGGCAATTGTGACTACAACATCTGACAAAAATTCTTTTTTTCTTTAATGCATGTCCATAGCTTATTCCAAAGCTCTTGTTTTGGCATAGGCAGCAATAATGTTGGCAAAGGTTGTGTGATCTAGCCTTATACCTACCAATTGCATTTTCTTGAATATAAACACACATGTTAATAGTTGCTGATAATTGTTCCTTTTGATGGCTCCCTTGGTTTTTACTCAACATTTCACTCTGGTTGTTACTTTCTCTATAGTCTATCTAGGAGCATTCAAATGTGGTTTTTCCTTGTAATTGTGGTCTACATGGCATGTAATGTAATTACAATGGATAAACATATAATTGCAGAAAGCCCTTTTGTTTATAACTAAAAACCCAAGTAGTAATGGCTTTTAATAGTGGTAGTTATGGTCAACTATAAATTGGCAGAGACATCTCACTATAATATTCCAATATTTATATCTACTGCCTCAGCACATTATCTAGCAAAAAGAAAAGTTAGATGTCCTTTGTTTATTTTTCTTTTCTTTTAAGCTAGATTGAAATTACATCAAATTTAGTTTTCTTTTTAGGCTTATGCTAGATCTAGTGGATATAAGTTATTAGTTTCTAGTCAATTTCTAATTATAATTATTAATGATAGTGTATTTCTTTTGTACACACTACACACACACATTTTGGAATAGCATCAATGAATTTATATTAATTCTAAACTTCCAAGTAATGAAAGTCTTCTATTACAGATTATATGACTTTTGTGTCTAAACTCTAGCAATATTCATATTAGGTCTTGAAACATAGTAGTTTGTACCTGTTTGCTTGCAATTTTTCTTTTAACACATTGGGTCTATTGGGAATTTGTTATTTATTGATAACAAACCTTTGCTGGAGTTTATCAGCAAGACAATTTGTTGTAGGCATTAGATTTAGTGAAAGTTGTGTATTTATGTGTGCTCTAAATCACATTGAATATATCAAACCTTGGGTATGTTTTTGTATTGGATGATCTTGAGAGAATAGGATTACAGTACTATATTCTAGTCATTCAATATCAATGGTTTTAAACCATTTACATGTCATTGAAGTTTTTATGTCTTTTTTAAATTCAGGGTGGTGGACCTTATTACCTTATTAGCAAAGCACTGGGTCCAGAGGTTGGAGTAAGCATAGGCTTATGTTTCTTCCTTGGCAATGCAATCATGGGTGCACTATAAGCAATTTATATCCATTTATTTTCTTTCTTCTAATAGCAATTATAATTGTCTATTTAATTCAAGTAACCTCACTAGGCTAATCTAAATTCGATGCATAAAATATGTTCGCTATCATAGTTGAAGGGTAAGCTTACCTCACATTATCAGCAATCATTGATAGAAGGGTAAGCTTACTTCTCTTAAAATTTTCCAAAAATCTAAGTGTCAAGCATGTTGTGTACTAGTATGTGTTGAAAACATATATTTGTAAGGGTGAATCCACAATAATGGGTTCCACTTTAGTGGGACGAACAAATTCCAAAAAGTTGCAAAATTTTTACAATTCCAAACTTCATACGTTCGCGCGAACCACACGGACATGTTCGCGTGAACATGCAAGCGACACATGTCTCGTTAAGCCATGTTCGCGTGAACATGTGTTCGCGCAAACTTGTACCACATGCATTTTCGATAGTTTAAATCGTGTTTTCCAACTTTTCCAATTCATTTTCACGACAATTACTATTCATTCAAAGGGTTCAGGCGAACATGTCGTTTGGGCTACCTCCATCACCATCATCTTATCGCTTTCATTTTGATTCTCATCGAGTATGTCAAAATATTATTAATTTAATATTTTTCAACGTTTTTAAAGTATTTTTTTATGTTATCAAAGTAGATTTTAATATTTTTAATACATTTTTAAAATGTTTTTAAAGCATATTTAAATGTTATTTACGTTTTTAATAGTTTTGAAATCATATCTAAATGTTAATTTAATATTTTTATTATTTATTTATATTAATTTAGAAAACAGAAAAATATTATATAGAAAACATTAGAACACAATTTTAGAAAACATTAGAAAAAATAATATAAAATTTAGGAAAAACATAAGAAAACAAATTTAGAAAAAAAAATTACAATAACATTAGAGAATTTATTATTTAATATAAAATTTAGAAAACAAATTTATTAAAAAATATTTTAAAAAATTAGAAAATTTTAAAAAAACATTAAAAAAAATTAGAAAATTTAGAAAAAAAATATTACAAAAACATTGGAAAATTTAGAAAACATATTTAGAAAAAAACATTACAAAAATATTAGAGAATTTATAATTTAATATAAAATTTAGAAAAAATATTAAAAAATAAATTTAGAAAAAAATTAGAAAAAATATTAGAAAATTTATAATTTAATATAAAATTTAGAAAACAATTTTTTTTAAAAAATTGCAAAAACATTAGAAAATTTGGAATTTAATATAAAATTTAGAAAAAACATTACAAAAACATTAGAAAATTTATAATTTAATATAAATTCTAGGAAACAAATTTAGAAAAAACATTAGAAAAACGTTATAAATTTTATAATAATATAAATTTTAGAAAACAAATTTTAGAAAAATTAGAAAAATATTATAAAATTTATAATAATATAAAATTTAGAAAAACATTAGAAAAATATTTTTAAAAAATTAGAAAAACATTACAAAATTTATAATAATATGAATTTTAGAAAACAAATTTAAAAAAACATATATATATGTTAATGTTAAATGTAGACATGTACATGTTTTCGATATTAATGTTTACGTATATATGTCAAATTCACTTTCATGTCTTAATTTTAGAAGTTTAATTAAATGACATATCTTAAGGGTCTAGATCCTATATTGTACATGCAAAAATATAGATTAGAATGTATAACTTTTTATTTTGAACATAGATGTACATGTATATTTGTTCATGGTTAAAAGTAAATGTATGTACATGTTTTTAATAAATTCACATTTTTATATGTATAATTTGTGTATATGTTAACTATTGATCTAAATTTAATTTATAACTAAGTGTAATTCACTATATTTAATAACACATGTCTTAAGGGGAGATCCTAAATTATACATAAGAATATAGATTAAAATGTATATTTTATTTCATAAATGTACATGTAAATATGTTCATGTGTTAGATATAGACGTGCATACATATATTTTCAATATTCATGTTTAAATGTACATATGTTATTATTTTTAATGTCGTAATAATTAGAAGTATATAATTAACTATATAATTCAATGACATGTCTTAAGGGGAGATCCTAAATTATACATATATAAAAATGTAGATTAATTTGCATATCTAGGTATGAATATAACATACGTGTACATCCAAACCCTAACCCTAACCATTATTCAAACCCTAACTCTAACCTTGATCTTAAAATTTAATTTCTAAACCCAAGATTATAAATGATAATAAATACCCTAAATCATAATCTTGAACCAAATCATAAACTTCATATGCTAAGTTCCCTTATCCTAAATTCTTAACCATGGGCCTTAATATTAACCCCTAAATTTAATGCTAGAAATTATGTAAGTTCATGTAAACCCTGACAATGTCATAAGGTCTTAAATCTTACCCTAAAATTGAGCCTAATTACACTAAAATCCTATTTGAAAACCTAATTGAAGCATAACTTACATAAAATTAAAACAAGTTGACCCTAATCCTAAATTGTTAAAAATTACATTTGAGATACATGCACATACATTCAAACACATGTACATACATGAAGTATGACCCTTGTTTTAAATGATATATATGTAACCCAACTTGAAACCTAAACTTTGAAACATTATCATTTAAGAGTAATAAAAATAATTTATTACCCTTTAATTGAATTCTCTAATAATACGTCCAAAGTATAATAAAATCTTAGAACAAAAAATTAACTCTAACGATAACCAAACTCTCAACTTTAAAGTTATCTTATACTTATATGCAAATTAATCTAGGTCTGGATGTGTTACAGATTATCTAGGTCCATGATGTGTGATGTATGTTTAATTACATGTGTATAATTTTTAATGTTAAAAATAAAAAATTGTGTATAGTAGGTAGTTTAGGTCTTCATACATTTCTACAAATATGGCTTCACATGATATGCTTGATGCAGCTTCTGGTGTGACACCTAATGTAGTTCCTACTGCGGCTCCTACTATAGCACAGGTTGATGCAGTTCCTAATATGGTTCCTCGTGCAGCTCGTGGTGGGGCTCATGCTACAATTTCTGGTGGGGCTCGTTGTGTACCTCGATGTAGGGCTCGTCGTCCAGCTCATGTTCCAGCTCCTAGTGTGGCTCATGTTCCAGGTCAAGCTGCACCTGCAGCTCCTGTTGGAGGTCCTACTGCACCACCTCCATGCATCGATATTGGTCCTTTATTTGCATTTTTAGAGCAGGAGGTTGCTAGACTATAGCACTCTATATTGACCTCTGATGATGGTGTTTATAGAGACATATGTACTATGATATGTAGGATTTTACAGGATTTGATAGCTAGGTTTAGAGGTCACCATTCATTTACTCCTACCATATTAGCTTCCATCTCTAGGGAGCTTAGGGCTAAGGTTTCAGGAGATGCATCATTCAATGACATCAAGAGGGTAGCCCCCAAAGATGTCATCCAGAGAGAGCTCTTTCCATCTTATGAGGGGACACAGGGTAGGGTGAGAGGCTATAGAGTCACATGATGCAGAGACCCTATTATTGCTAGCATGATCTATCCATGATTTTTAGCTGCATATGGTCATTATCCTAATAACGACTAGATACCCCTTTATTTTGCACAGCAGTTGTATGCTGAGTTCCATATAGGGCTCAATATTAACTACTTGGATATTCCAGATTATTACGGACAGGGGCATGGTCAGATCACAGATCATGACCAGTACCACAGTGTAGATCATCTGTCACCTGCAAATCTTAGATAGTTTGTTGGACCGAGGATGCCTCCTATGATTCCTACACATGCGCCTATTATAGATAGAGTCATTATTGCTTCCCAAAGGGAAGCAATTGAGACTATTGGGCACATTGCATCTACGAAAGCTAGTATCACATCATATTCTATTGGTCGTTATCTTCATAGTCGACGTCCTCGTCCACTTGGTTGACCATCTTCATAGGCATCTAGTAGCACTTCAAGTGCCTCCTCTGATGATGCATATAGAGCTTATGGGCTACCACTACCAAGTGATATTCATGGTCTTTCAGGATAGCAGACACATATGGATATGGCACTGTATTTTTTGGAGGATATGTTGCACTTTATTAGCTATATTTTCGATACACAAAGGATTCCAGTACATGCAGTGATGGATATTGTTAGACAACATCAGAGCCCCGACACAGTTCCACAGACACAGGGCACCACACTAGTGACTGATGATACACTTGTGCATAGCTCACAGCATTCAAGACCAAACTCACGGCACTCTACAGATGACTCGAGCATATGAGTTGGAGATGTCCATATCACAGCTGAGGGCCTTGATGATTTTAGTGAGCAGTTGTGAGGCCTATTTGAGATTGATACTAGTTCAAGCCTAGGTATTTCATCATACATGGATCAATTATTCGGACTTGATAGCACTGATTCTACACCAAATGTACCCAGCCAGTTACACAATCCACTTTACTCAGATTTACTAGCAGTTGGATATGGAGTTTCAGGCTCAGGTGCATCAGTAGATGATACGATGGAGTCTACTGATCATCCTCCACCTCCGGAGACCCAGGTACATATATAATTTATTTTTAATTTTAAATATATATGAAATTAAAAAATATCTTCATTTATTGAAAAATTCAGTTTAGATATATATGTAGATATTTAATTTAATCTTTAATTCATAATAAATCATGTAGGCATAGGTTGCTGAGCACATGGTTACACATACTGTTGGTTCAGGGCATCATATACATGAGAGAGATGATTCTATTGAGACACTGGTAGTGCTCAGGTACTTGAGTTTTAAATAGTTTGTTTAAAGTTATTTAAATATTTTGAAAACTAGATGTATATCTATATATATATATATATATGAAAATTTGTATTTAATTTGAATGTACATGTACATGATGCACGTACGTATATATATGTTTTAAAGATAGAACTCTAACACATGTATGTGTGTGTGTGTGTCTATATATATATATATATATATATATATATATATATATATATATATATATATATATATATATATATATATATATATATATATATATATATATATTTGCAGGGCTTGGTTGATGCACCTCGATGAGAGGATGTACAGGAGACTCGATCAGAGGGTCATTCTGTTCGTATGCATCTTGAGGGGTCCTTCTAGTAGTAGATCAGATTTATATATTTTTTGATGCATATATATATTGGAGGTCCAGTTTACATATGTACACATGTGTATTTTAGTTCCTTGATGACATGCATGTACTTTCACTATTTATTTTATTATTGAGTATTTTAGTAGTTAGATACCATCACATGTACGTATATATGACTTTTTATATTTTGCTACATATGTGTATTTATTCAAAATTTACAGTTTGCATTTCAAATACATAGAGATATATTAGATCTATAGATGTTTATTCTTGAGACATGTATATGTGTACATATGTGTATTTTTTTGTGTTATAGCTATAGAACATGATCTTGAGACGTGTGTACATGTATATCAAATATCAATTAGTAGGAAGTTAGAAAGATACATATTTCTTAAATTATCAATTACTAACCTGCTAAAGATAAATATTAGTTTTATGTGGATAAAAATATGTTAATAAACTAACCTAAATGATAACTATGAACTTATAATTTTACAATTTTAAAAACACGTGTTTAATTTTCACTTATGAAATTCAATCTAGTTTGAAAAAAGGTTGATAAATGAATTTAAATTATTAAATTCATCTATCGTACAATTAATTTAAATTATTAAATTATATAGTTTTTTAATAAACTAAATTTGATAATTAAGAAGTTGTGATCGTACAATTAAAAACATATTTAATTCAAGATGAAATTCAATTAACAATAGTCAATACATTATTTTAGAGAATTTTTACAAAATATAATATTAAAAAAAAAATTAATTTAAACTAATTTAAACTTTAAGAGTACATGACCGTAGATGTAATTAAGTAACATTAAAATATATAGTTTTTTAATAAACTAGCCTAAATGATAACTATGAACTTATAATCTTACAATTTTAAAAACACATGTTTAATTTTCACTTATGAAATTCAATCTAGTTTGAAAAAAAGTTGATAAATGAATTTAAATTATTAAATTCATCAATGGTGCAATTAATTTAAGCAATGTTTGAAGTATGTGATGTAGTCCCTAATTTGTGTCCTAAGGAACTAACTGGTTTTGGAGTTCCTAGGAAACTTATTGGCTAGTGTTCAAAGGAAATCAATGTGTTCATGCAAAGGCCACCTTTTTTCTACTATTCAAGAATGATGCTTTTGCATCAAAGGATATTTGGAAGACAATATCTGAACAATTTAATAGTGTTGAACTAGAGTTGGTGGACTCAATATTCTTTTCAGCTTCCAAAAGAGCAAGAGGATATGTGCATAACCTTCCAAAAGAAGAGCGATTTCAAGCAGAACCTCTCCCCCCCATGACTATTCAGGAAGCACTTCCGCAAATAAAAAAGTATTGGCCTTCATGGGGTTAGAGGACAAAATTAAATTCCATAGACTCAAGATGATGTGGCACTATCTTTATTGATCAACTGAGAGTTATGATTCAGAATTCAAAAGGGAAACTACAAGATAGTGCACAGAAATATATACTTCAAAAGTGTGAAGAGTGGAATTTGGTATGGGTGGGGCCAAGTGGTTTTAACCAAAACAGAATGTTCTCTACTGATTTTAAATTGTGTAATGCCCC